>LNAC01000784.1:152790-173676 GCA_002007465.1 Ailurus styani | reverse complement strand
ACACATACACTCTTATGCACACATTCCAAAAACTGAACTACAAAGATCCATATATACCCACACCTCAACCAATGTACATTACCACACTTAAACTCACACACAGCCCTGGAAATGACCCCTGAAATGACAAATAACCACACACACCCAGACCCCCAGAGCCACCCCTCTCCTTTGTCCTCCTCTAACGGAGCAATCACTTCCGCCCCACCCACCCCACCCCGTTTTTGGAAGCTGCTGGAAGAGCACACCTCTGAAGGCAGTCAGGCAGCCCCAGGTTTCAGTACTGATTCAACCAGGTCGGCTTCTATCTCTGAGTCTCTGTTTCCCTGACCAAAAAATGAGAGGATAAGAATGGCAACCTTGCAAGCCCCCGGTGAAGATTATGGACAGTGGCTGGTGCCCAGTAGGCACTGAACAGTTGTCAACTGTTTCTATGAATATTTGCATTTTTCTTACCTAGTTGTCTTGTGTGGGTAGGGCTAGGGATCCCTGTGAGAGTCTGGAATCTGGCTGGAACCCAAAGCTGCTTACATGATGAGCTCTCTTGTAGAGGCATGTCTAACCAAGTACTGTGGGCAGTTGGTGTAGGGAAACACACACCCACCCTGAGCTAACCTTAGTTGGGGAACTCGAACCCCCAAAGCTGTCACTGGTCCCTCACCACCTCTTTCCTCCATCCCTGTAGTCCCCATGGTCTCTCCCATATATCGCATTTCTTCAGAGAACATCACAGGTTCAATGGGCTAACCTTGACCCCCAGCCTGCCACCAGGTTCCACTGCTCACCCTTTGCAACCCAGGACACCTGCCCACCACTCATCAACCTGTCACCTGTCTCCAGAGGGCAGGTGCTGCTGACTGGGGTAGCCAGCTTCGTAAGGGTAAAGCTAGTGGTCCAGCCCCCATGCTCAGGTGCAGAAATACAGAGCTTTAAAAAAACATGTATCTTACATCTTTAAAATGTAGACCCTTCAAGGTTACAAGAGGCCAGGGATTTCTATTCCTAGTTATGAGGTTCCTGAATAGCCCCCATGAAATACACAGGTCCTCACTAAATCTTGATGGGAAGTAACTTGAATTCACTGTAGTTTAGGAAATCTAGCCACCTTACCGTGTGCTTTTGTGGAAAAGGGGGATAGTGCAAAATAAACTCTATTTTAAGACAATAAATTCACATTTAAATGCCGTCTACCCTGTGTTTTAATTTGACCATTGCAAGTATCCAAGTGTAAAAGGTAAGAGCTAGAAAACTTGTCTGGAGCTGAAGGATGGTCCGTATAACCTGGAGGGCTTCCCTGGCTCCCATTTTCTATCAGCAAGTAGGTCAGGCTTATTGAGCTCTTGCCTAAAGTTGAGTTCTCCAGCTTAACCTGAATTAGTAATGAAGGTAAAATTGTGGGTTCCATCTGCCACTCCATTGTTTGACTTCTCCATTTGTTCCAAACTCAACTAGGGAGGTGCAGTACTGTGCTGGGTGCTTTCAAGACTCCAGCATGACTAGGTATGTTTCACAAAGTCATGTGCATATTACTCCCTTCCTGCCCATTCTCATGGGTAAAATTCTACTCACTAAAATTCTCCCGGTCTGCCAACATCCAACTCAAATACCATCTCTTCCCAAAGACTTCCCTAGTTCTCACAAGCTGAAAACATTCCTCTCCCCTATTTGAATTCACATAGCATTCTGGGTTTCTATACTCACCTTCTTACCTTGTATTGGTTATTCCACTGTCCAATAATATGTAACTACCACGTCTTATTTATCTTTTTTCCATCAGAGATCTTTCCACATAGCAGTAGCTTTTTTTAAAAAAAAAAAAGCCTAGCAAACGAATACAGGACTATAAAATACCACTTGTCTTTGGGAAGTTAATAATCTAATCAGGGAACAATCTAATTGAAAAGTTATGACATATGCACATAAAGATAGTTAACAACAGAAGAATATGTCAGAATCGCTAAATGCACTAAAGGCACACTTTTTAAGAAGTCACTTACCCAGCCTTGAGAATTCTGGATACACCTGAAAAACAACAGTTAGGCCTCTGATCAACAAAATAGACTACAAAATCCATGCTTTGAAGAGGACAGAATTTATAAGTAGGAGAATCTCTCACACCCTCACATTACATACTGTTTATACTTTGTTTACAAACCTTTCTAATAAGCTTCATCATCTGATTTCTAAACCCACTGTTGATTAGACACTTAATAATGGAGAGTAGGAGGTGACATCAGGAGACCCCAGGTCTGCAAAGGGAAGCTTGTTCAATTCCTAAATGCCAGTTACCTCCCTTGGCGCACTGTCACATCACAGAATAATAGCGATGAGCCTGAGTTATAAAGCCTGAGTTATAAAGCCTAGGTACTGTATACAGAGTACCCTAAGAAGGTACCCTGTATGCAGTATATATATACAGTGTGCTGGGTGCTTTCAAGACTCCAGCATGACTAGGTATGTTATACAGTACCCTAAGAAGACAGGAAAAATTGAAAGAAAAAATGAGAAGGATTTCCAACCAAAATGTTTGAAATGTTATAAAGTGCTGATTCTTAAACGGGAAATGTTCTGTGAACGCCACATATGTAAAAGCCACATATTATTTTGGTTAACAATACCAGTGATGCAGGCGCCTGGGTGGCTCAGTGGGTTAAGACGCTGCCTTCGGCTCCGGTTGTGATTCCAGGGTCCTGGGATAGAGTCCCGCATCTGGCTCCCTGCTCAGTGGAGAGCCTGCTTCTCCCTCTCCCTCTGCCTGCCTCTCTGCCTATTTGTGATCTCTCTCTCTCTGTCAAATAAAGAAATAAAATCTTAAAAAAAATGCCAGTGATGGGATGCTAAAATATGGGTTATTACTGTCTAAGGAGAGAGTCACAGGGGCCTGGATGGTCAGTCATGGCCAACTTGTCCTTACCTTGAGGAAAGAAAGAATTGAGCAGAGGGGGATGACAAGGCTGGAACAGGGATTGACTTATCTCAAGTGCTTAATAAATACAAGTTGAATAAATGGGTAAATAGTATTTCTGTTTGGAGTATGGATGGGGGTGTGGGGAGACCCCTGTCTGAGATGTGGTCAAGGGCAGTGGCAGAGCAGTTAGGCTCAAGATAAGCACTCACACTGAAACACAGAGCCTTCAGAACTGAGTGGCCAGATTAGAAGGTAGAGAATTTGAGTCCACCTCTAGTGTTTGAACTTTTTTAAACAGGCTAGCAACACGATACTGTGTTCATTCACCCATCCATTCATTCAAAAGCATACCCTCGGTACCTACTACAAGCCAGGCAGTGTCTGAGCTACTAGGCATACACAAGTAACACGACAAATATTTCCTGAGTACTTACTATGTGCCGGTCACTGTTCCAGGCAGACAAAAGCTTCTGCCCTCATAACGTGTATATTCTAGAAGGGAGAGAGACATGGACAAATGAGCACCATGTGTATTGGGGTCAGAGGGTAAAAGCACTAAGGAGAAAACGAAGCAGGAGAGGAGAGAAGGGAATGGGGAGTGTGTGCCCCTCACTCTTCTGCAGGAGCTCAGGCTGCTGGAGGAGGATGCTACTTTCAGCCTTGTAGCCAATATGAGGGCCGTGTGATGGACCCAGGCATGGGAAGGGAGCTGCAGGTGCAGAGAAAGTAGGGCCAGCTCAGCTTGCAGAAGCAGCATGGCTTCTCCTGGCCATGGCCCTGGGAACCAAAGTTGGAGGATGAGTATTTGGCCGATAAAGAGGGAGGAAACATTTTGGGCAAAGGCACAGAAGTGTGACAGAGTATGTCCAGGAGGCTGTATCAGATGGCAGTGTGCAGCCCTGATGGGCTGGTGGAGAGCGGGGCAGGGAGGACCGGTGTGGGGCTGCAGATCTGGAGGCCCAAGGGCACTCCGGTGCTGATGGTGTCAGGGGGCAAGGACAGGAAGGCCCGGATGTTGAAGCGGCATGCACCTGCAAGCAGTGTGGCCAGGGGTGAGCATAAGGGAAGGAGTAGGGCTGGGGTGGGTGGGAGAGGGGTGGGCACAGCCTGGAAGAGGGGGCAAAGGCCATGTTTCTGAAGGCTTTATGTGGTGAGCAGGAAGTTTGGGCTTTATCTGGTAGGCAATCAGGAGTAAGATGAGCTGGTTTGAGGCGTACAGGGTGATTTGTGGAAGAAGGAGTGAAGGCAGGAAGACCCAGTTGGGGGCTGGTGAGACACAGGAAATCTGAATGACAGGTGCTGCCATTCTGGGCAGGTGGGGAACCAGGAGGAAGAAGTTCAAAAAGGGAAGGGAAGTCCGTTTTAGGCATGTCAAATGTCAGTACTGTCGGGGTGTGTAGGGGTACACAGTAATAGAACTTGGTATTTTACAGGTCTCATTTATTCCTCACTGTCTGGGTATTCTATCATCTGCATTTTACAGAGAAGAAGACTCAGGCATAGAAAAGTGAAATATATTGCACGAGGTCCCACAGTAGCTAAGAGATGAGGCCAGGCTCTGAACCCAGACTGGCTGACCACAGATGCCCCATTTTTTTTATTATTATCTGCCCCAGGGGTACAGGTCTGTGAATCATCAGGCTTACATCTTTCACAGCATTTACCAAAGCACAAACCCTCCCCAATGTCCATAACCCATCCACTCTATCCCTACCCTCCCACCCCCCCCAGTAACCCTCAGTTTGTTTTGTGAGATTAGGAGTCTCTTATGGTTTGTCTCCTTCCCCATCCCGTCTTGTTTCATTATTTTTCCCTCCCTACCCCCCCACAACCTCCCACCCTGCCCCTCAAGTTCCTCATATCAGAGAGATCATATGATAATTGTCTTTCTCTGATTGACTTATTTCGCTCAGCATAATACCCTCTAGTTCCATCCCGTCGCTGCAAATGGAAAGATTTCATTTCTTTTGATAGCTACAGATGCCCCATTTTTAATCCGTGAACCATCCGGCTTTCTGGCATCATGGTTGTAGTACCGGGAGGAGACTGGCTGCATAAAGGTTTTGGAGACTCTTTGACAACGCAGACAACGCAGTAGATAAAGGAGCAAGAGTGGGTAGAGAAATAAGAGGCAGAGAGGCAGAGAGATAAGACAGGGACAGGCGGAGGTGAGCAGGTAGGTGACACGGTTGTGCTGTTTCGACAGAGCAAGCCCTTAAGCCTGTTTATAGACCTGGGAGAAGAAATCTTGGATTTCGAAATTTCAGAAAGAAAGGCTAACCTGGGAGACAGCTGGAAGGACAGGTCTTGCACAGGAGGAGACAGAGGTGAGTGCACAAGTGGGCGTCAGAGGTCAAGGGCATCTGGGTATTCTCCATGAAGTAGGAGGCAGGAAGCTCCAACCAAGCCTGGGAAGCTGGGAGATGAAGTCAGGCCAGGGAGAGGAGGCATATGGATGACTTCCCCCGGGCCTTTGAGAATCCGATTGCCACTGGATGGAAACCACAGAAAAACGCACATTCCCCAGATTTTCAAACACTTTGAATGGACTCACATACCCTGAAGACCTTCGGGGGACCCCAGATACAGTGATCTCTAAAGTCTCTTCTGTTTCTAAGAACTGTCATCTTTAAGGAACTGAGTTTGAGGTGAGGAAAGGTTGTCCAGTGGTAACTTGAAAGAGCCATTGAAAATGGTGGGATTTTCTAACGAATAGCTTTGTCGGGCTTGGGAGCGGAGCCTTCGGGGGACCAGAAAGCAGACGTGCTCCGTGTGAAGCCACGGGGCCCATGGGAGCCTAAGCAAGCAGTCATGGCTACGGACCAAGTGCACTCCTGGCTCCGCAGTGAGGCCAGGCTCCCGTGCCCACGCTGCTAGGCAGGTCCGGGCAGGCGGGCCCACTCCCAGGCCCTGCAGCTATCATTACCTTGGGGGCTGGGAGGGAATGAAATGTCAGGTAGGGCTCAGATCTCAGGAGCAGGATCCTGCCAATTCTGCAGTCAACCCCTGCAGCTTTGGTGGCTCTGTAATCAGTGGAAGGAGAGCGCCAGGGGCAGAGAGCCTGATGAAGACGCCAGTGGTGCACATGGCCTTTTGGCGCTTCTAGGTGTTCCCAGGGCCATCCCACTTGCCTGGGCAGTACAGGGGATCACACTCAGGGCCCGCCATGGGCAGGGCTGAACTGGCTAATAATACCTTCTGGGGCCTGGAAGTTTCTTCGTCGGTGTTGCTTTTAATCTACGGAGTCATCATCAGTAATTCATTACCTATTTATGAGAAACACTTGAATAACACCCTGCATGCCGCGTTAAGCTAATTACTTGGACCAACACCAGGTGGCATTACTTCCTGAGGGCGAACCAGCCTCCGGCACTGCAGGCCTGGGCTCAGACCCCTCCCGGCCGAGGAGCACCCACAGGCATGGGCAGAAGGCCCCAGCGTCTGGCCCCCACGCAGAGCCACCTCCCCCTGTGTCGTAAACGGTCTTTCTGGGTGCTGCAGAGGGGGAGGGCGGAGTCTGGGCACAGTAGGACACCCCCATTAATCTACCGGAGTGACTGGGGGCTGTATTCATCTTGCTTTTAGTTTCTGCAAGTTTCTCCTGAAATTTTACTGATTTGTGAACCGTATAAATGACCAGTCAGAGAGCAGAAATTGATATTTGTTGTTTTTTTTAAATTATGTATCAGACATTATAATTATCATTTTTTATCTCTTATCTCATTTAATGGTATTTTCCTCGTAATACTATAAATTGGATACTTTACAAAAGCTCAGGCAGGTAAAGGGACATTCCCAAGCTCATGAGCCTGAGACTAAACCCAGGCCTTCTGGCTCCCAGTCAGGAATTTCTCACTGGAATGGTCATAGATTGCTAAGACGATTTCTTTTTCTTGTTTCTTGATTCCCTCTCCCCTTCTCTAATGATTACTGCACTCCCCATCCTTCACCACTTTTCTTTTTTTCTACCTTTCTCTTAAAAAAAAAAATCCTTTGCTGTGTTCTCTGTGTTTCTTTCCCGCCTTGGTGAGAATCTGAAAGACAAATAAATCATAAATTCCAGGATATAATAAAATTCCTTCTTTTAATTGCAAAAGACTTGAAGTTATGAATGTCTAATTATTTTTACAGTTTCGGGTCAATAATAACATTTTTGGCACGTGAATGTCCGCTTGTTCCAGCACCATTCATTGAAAAGTCCATCTTGCTCCATTGCATTGCTCTTATGTTGTGTCAGATATGGTCGACTCTATTCACAAGAGTCTGTTTCTGGTCTTGCTAGTCCTTTCCACTGATCTACTCTTCCTCAGCCTTGTTGGCATCTTCTTGGTATCAGTGTAGAATTCTGGACCCAGGACGTTTCTTGCTGTCCTTGGAGTTGGAGGGTTTTTCCTTCTACTCTTCTTCCCATAACAACGGTTCTTTGCCTATGTCCTGGGAGAAGCTTTTCTACCTTCTCCCAGAAGCCATGCATCTAGAGAGTTCACCATCCTTCCCTCAGTGGCTTAATGCTTTTGCTTCAGAGGAGAAAAGGGGCCAGGGAAGCAAGCAGGGCTTTGTGCCTGTCCCCCTCAGCCTTCTGCTACCTTCTTGCCTCCTGTGTCAGAGAGGAGGAGGCTCCCCCAGTCTCCTTCCCTGCCCCCAGTCTTTCTTGAGAGCTCCCAGTGGAGGGTCATGAAGAAGAACTCGCAACGGAAGCAGCTCTCCTGGTGTCTAGGGCCCCCAGCTGTTCTAAACTGATATGCTGACCCTCCCTTGGCCTCCAAGAATTTGTTAACAGTTTAGTTTACTTCTTACTCGTTTGTTTGGCAGCCACATCTGTCTCCCACACTCTGCCAAAGGAGAGCCGCTGTGGGTCCCATTTTGCCTTCTGTCCCTCTGTGGAATTTGGTTTACTTGGTGGCCTTGTGAAGTCAGACTTCTCATGGGCCCCATAAAAGTTATAATTCTGTAGCTTATCCAGATTTTCTTCATCGTTAGGGTGGGAACAACATTCTTTCCAGCTTTCTTCATCCTGAGTGGAAGCCTCATTCTCTTATCCTCAGATCCCCCCTTTTTGTCAATAGCCAGAGAGGAGAGTCTCCCACATTACACACAGGAAGCTGGGCTCTTGGAGAGATTCCAGTCTTCCATTGATAGGTGATGGCACTGGGACTCCTCAGCTACCAGAAGTGCATGAGGTCTTCATTGGGTTGGAGCAGGCAGAAAGGCTGAGGGTCCTGGGAGGTGAGAGCACATGGAGAATTGAGGCTGTCCAAGGGGGTGAGGGTCATAGGTACTCACACCTCTGTCAGAGGCAAGAATCCAGCAGTCGACCAAGAACAAAAAACCTGACCGGATGGCTTTCTGAAAACTCTGGCCAAGAACTGCCCCACCCAGGGTGAAGGGGCATTTCGATGGTATGACGAGAGCATCTCCACTGCATTCAGGGGCCAGGCCATGTCTTGCCCTGTGCCCTCTACTGTCCGCCCCAGTGACCTTCACAGTTATGCTCTCCTGGCACACCCAGCCTGCTCGCCCCCACCCCATACACCATGCAGACACACTCATCTCCGTGCCGTTTCTCAAGCATGCCTCTCCTTTCCCTGACATTATGGACCTCTCCGAGGTGTCTGTCCTACAACTTGCAATGCTATTCCTACTCCCACAGAGCTCCTCTCTCCACCTGGGGTTCTGCCCGTCCAGAGCTGAGGATCGGGGCAAAGACGTGGGTTGGCATTGCATATGTGAAATGAAAGAAAGGCTGTGAGTAGGAACGGCAGGAGGAGAGTGCCCAGCAAAGGTGGGAGACAACTCAGAAGTTACTCGAAGGGGAGGAGAGACTGGCAAAAATGAAATTGCTAATTTTATTATAATTTCAGAACAGCCCTGGAGATATCCCTCATCTTCGAGTGCCAATGTTTTGGTCAGATGCAGGAACCTGGCCACAAAGGAGACAGAATTAGCCCGCAGGGTAACAATGACAACTCATATTGGAAATCCTCTTCCAAGTGGGCTGTGTGGCTGGGGACTAGGTGAGGCTGCCCTGGCTGCAGAGCAAGCCAAGGGGCCAGGTCGAGAGGTACCTTTGTGAATGCCTTGAGGGGTTGGGGAAGGCCTAACGCCAGAGTGTGTGGAGTCCCACCATTGGCGATTCAATACTGTACTCTGTTCTCCATCCCATGTCTTTAAAATGCTAATCTTTCTGATATGTTCAATTCTTTTGGTTCAATCTTATGTTAATTGCAAAGGCTTTGAATCCATGAGAACTGAGTTCAAATTCTGACTCTACCAATTACCAACGATGAGCACTGTGAATCTTTTGTTTTTAGTTCTTAACTCTCTGAGTGTCCATTTCCTCATGGGTAAAAGGAGGATAATGATACCCACCTTCCAGGTCTGTCATGAGGATGAAATGAGATAATGTGCGTCTTGCCGCCAGAATCATCAGTTTGTCCATTCACTGAATACTTATTGAGCAGGGACCACTCTATGTGCTGGAGATTCAGCAGCAAACAACTTCCCCACCATCGTGGAGCTCATGTTCTAGAGCAGGGAAATAAAAAAAGAACTAAACAAGCAACTATGTCAGATAGTAAGTACTTTAGGGAGCAATGGAACAAGGGGGTTGGGGATCCTGGGGGAAGGGTCACTATTACAATTTTCTGTAGGGTGGCTGGAAGGCCTCTTTCGTGAGGTGAGATTTGGGCAGGGCCTGAAGGAAGTGAGGGAGTGAGTGCCCAAGATTTGGGGCGGGGGAGAGTAAACAGAGGTCTGGAGCCCCCAGCTTGCTGGGCAAGTGTGAGGGAGTGCAGGGAGCCCTGGGTGACTGCAGCAGAGGGAGGAAGCAGGGAGCCATGGGAGAGGTGGGACCAGGAGGCGTCATATCACACCGGACTCCTGGGCCATGATGAGCACCACAGCTTTACCTGATGGGAGCCATGGGAGGCCTGCAGGAAGGAAGAGCCATAGGCTCAGAGTCCACCTGGGTCCTGCTTGGAGTGTAGGCTGCAGGCAGACTGTTTAGAATGCCATTGCAATACAAGGAAATGATGGCTGGGACATTGATCTGACTATGCAGGCAGTGAGAAGTGAGGTTCTGGATAGAAAGTGAATGTGCTGGAGATAGCAATGGACAGGGAGAGGTAGGGCAGTGTTTGGAGACTGTTCCTTCCCTGTACCCCCCATCTAGATATGGCTGTAGGAGGGTTTAGAGAAGGTTATGGAAATGAGGGTGGGGCTCTGACAACTCCTCCCCAGGCTCCAGTATGTGTGTTTCCATAGGCGATTCCCCAACTTCAATACCATTTCTTTGTCCGTGGAGGAGAAGCTGGACCAGATGATCTACTGACATACTAAGGTTCTGTGGGTATCCCACAAACATGCAGATACACTCAGGAAAAGAAGTAACACAACCAACTATTAATACCTTGTGGGGGTCCACCTAGCAGTTGTCTACTTGGGGAAGCAATGGAAGAGAAGATGGTTAGAACCCACAAAGGCAGGCGGTGTTACAGGCAGGGCAGGACTGGGGGGTCCACCTGGATGGACATGGGGTTCTGTTCCTTAGTAGAAGGGGGGTGAAAAATGGGCTTCCCAGAGTTTCCTGGAGTCACTCTAAGTCAGCTGCCCACAGTTACTCACTGGGAGTCTGGCCAGCCCAGCAACTGAGTGGCCTGTCCATTTGTAGTTTGAACCTGGAAGCGTCATCTTCCAAAGAGATGTGACTGCATTTCCAAAAGGGGGCTGTCTCCCCGCCTGGACGTGCATCCCACTGTAGCTGCGTAATTCAGTATAGGCTTCTGGTTCTGTGATTAACTGACAGAACTAGTTCTCTGGCCTGAAGGCTGCCAGTCTGTGCTTAGTGGCCTCTCAGACAATGTCCTGATTAGGTGGAAACTTCACTTAGCCAAGAGAGAAATTTAACAGTGCCATTAGCATTTCAAGTTGTTAAAAGTATGGGGGGGGCATTTGTGGAATAAATTATCATTACATGAGAAACAAAAGAAGTCAAATTAAGCAAGAATATAAGTCCAGCCATGCAACAGGGCATGCTGAGATTTCAGTAAACTGGCTGCATATTACCTCCAATAAGGAACTCATTGCAAAGGTCATGCTGGTAAGAGGTGATGGCCGCAAGCAGAGGGTCAAGAGAGCCTTCACTCCGAGGTCACTCATAACAAGGAATAGGATACCACCTCCATTGATCCAAGGAAGGCATAGACAGGAGTGATGGAGCGCATGGTTCTCAAACTCTGCCGTGCATAGGGTCATCTTTCAAACTGGCAGATTGCTGTGTCTGTCCCCAGAGATCCAGTATGTCTGGGATGTGGCCTGGGGTTTGACATTCTAATAAGCACCTTGGGTGATCACGGGCCACCCTTAAACAAACACTGATAGAGAAGGGAGGGACCAAGGAGGCAGGGGAGTAGGGAAGGGTTCTAGTGTTTTAGGGGAGTGTTTTGCTGACCATGGACACTGAAGCTTGGAGCTGTGTACAGACCATCAAGGCAGCAGCAAAATAAGGCTGCTAATTGAGCCTATGCAGACTTACCCCTGGTGGCCAAGTATCAGGTCCATCCTTGGAAAGATAGACAGGGGAGTTGAGAAACTAGGAAGAAGTGAAGGCAGGAGGAGGGTAACTGTGACTCTGCCTGGATAAACAGGGTAGGGAGAAGTGGACAATTGATAAACTACATAACATGCCAACGTAATTTACAGTGTGTGTGTGTGTGTGTGTGTGTGTGTGTGTGTGTGTATACATGTTTCGACAATGGCTAATTCTGAAAGGAAAGGGCTTTGTTTCCAGAAGATTCATTAATAAGAGTGTTTGCTACTGCACTGGTACACCCCTGGCTGAATGTGAAAGAACTTTTTGAATGAAGAGTCAAGTTTTATGAAGAAGAAACCTTGTCATGGAAGTTTGTTTTAAATGGGAAGATGCATTCAGAGGGGTGGACTTGCCTGACATTTTCCATTCTGTCTGGCATGGAGGAGAGGTGAGACTCTCAGTGTGAGGACGTGCAAACTCACCAGCTTGTGGTTGGGAGTGAGGCCCCTTTAACTTGTAGGACCCCCCACCCCCACCCGGGGCAGGCTCATCCCCTCCACCTGTGTCAACACGGCACTGCAGACAAAGTGGGGGATGAGACAGGTGAGGGAGGGGCGTGGAAGGAAGGAGGGTGTGGGCGCATTTCCGAGGGGGTAGTGAAATCAGTCAGCTTCTCAATCTGCATCCTGAAAAGGATCATTCAGCTGAGGTTGTAATTTTGTTTCTCTTGGTTACAGGAGCAATTTTTAACCCTGGGCAGCTCTACAAAGAAGTATGGAAATAATGAATAAATAGATGTGGAATTCTTGCCCGTGGGTTAGAGTGTGTAGGGTTTGTAACAGTTCTTGAAATCATTCAGCTGCTTTGTCTGCATTTCTGTTTTTATGATGTTTGAAATGGGTAAGAGAATCTGAAATGCCACATATGTGTACAAGGCTGATTTATTAATTTACAAAAGTAGCATCATTGCTGAGAGTAATTTTCCTTGTTAAGTCTGCCACAACAAGTGTTAATTGCCTGGAAGAATCCAATATATAAAATTGTGATTGTATTTTCAAATGTCTTAGGAAATATGATTCATTAACATATAAGTGGAGCAGGGCGCCTGGGTGGCTCAGTGGGTTAAAGCCTCTGCCTTCGGTTCAGGTCATGATCTCAGGGTCCCGGGATCGAGCCCCGCATCGGGCTCCCTGCTCAGTGGGGAGCCTGCTTCCTCCTCTCTCTCTGCCTGCCTCTCTGCCTACTTGTAATCTCTCTCCCTCTGGCAAATAAATAAATAAAATCTTTAAAAAAATAAGTGGAGCAAATGTTTAAGAAGGATTTAATCTGTTGAAGTTGTTAGTTGAACCTTGATCAAAGAGTCAGTAGAAACAGTGTTTTTAATTCTTTTTAATTGCTGGATTTGTAAATAGAACAAGATTTGTAGGTTGAACTTGGCGGTTTAAGATAGACTAGGTTTTAAAAATGAAAACTTTAATATGTTGCATATTAGATTAAACACACACGAGCGCATGCACGCACACACACACACACACACACACACACACACACACACACACACACACACCTGTTACCCAGGTACAAAAGACTTCTTTTCCCATACCACAAAAAGGAAAGAAAAAATTATAACCACATTCTCATCACCTGTCCACAGGGCAGCTCCAGGGCCTGTCTGACATTGGTTGTGATTATTCTTACTAATTTCTGCCAATCCTATGTGTCAAAAGTGCTATTTCATTGTTGCATTAATTTCCATTTCTATGACCACCGTGAGGTTGAACGTATTTTCATCTTGAATTGGACATTGACAGGGATCTCAGAATTTCTGCTGATGCCTCAGAGCAAAAAGCCATGGGTGGTGTGTACTACCGGATTCTAAGGAGAGGCCCTGGACCCATCCCCGAAGCATGTGCTAAGGAGTGGTTGAGCTGGTCCAGAGGTTTCTTGCCCACCTTGGGCCTATAAAAAGAAAGCGTTAAATCAGTGAGGAAGATATGAGACTCTAAAAGGGATGGTGGAGTGGAGAACACTATAGTTTTTCTTCCTCTCCCCTGTGTATGGGGGGAATCCCTTCCCTTTCCCTCAACCCAAATATGAGGAGTCCCAAAATGCTGCTCTTAGAAAATGGGGGGAGTAAAGGGAGGCCTGATTTTCCAATCTTGGCCAGCTGTTCGTTTGGGGGGATTGGAAGGGAGGGTGCATTACATACATACATATACATACACATACATACACATTCCACCAGGGGATACAGGAAGGATTCCAATAAAATGAGGCTACAGTTGCTACCTGCCCATTCTGGGATCCTTCTGGCAGAGGAGTGGCGTGCAAAGAAAGGAGTTGCAAGATTGAAAGGGATGGCTGGCCTTAGTTACCGTGATGATCTGGAGTCAGGTTTCTGCTGGACCATGGATATAATTCTGGAACCCAGAGGACTGCCTCTCCATGGTCCAACAAAGGCTCTGACCTCTCTAAAGTTTGAAAGAGGTAAGAGAAGATCTAAGATGAAGGTCTGAAGACTACACCAGGCAAGTAACCTAAACCAACTGAAATGCTGGCTGAGCAGAAGGGAAATCTAGAAGGAGCAGGGGAGGTGGGACATAATGAAAATGATTGAGAGCATCGGCACCACTTACAACAATGCATTCTCTGGTTTATTTCACTACATCTTCTGTATTAAGTCTGGCCTCACTGAAGGCTCTGTAAGTTTGGACTTAATGCCCGCCATGGTCATGAATGGTGCAAAGACCCATCTTCTTGGGTTACATTTGCCACTCTGATCATTCCAGAGGCAACCAGCAGGGCACAGGTATAAACTGACAGCACCTGCCCTCAGCTGCATCAAAGTCATCCCTCTAGCATTTTTCTCTGCGGCTTTTCTGGTGCTATCATGTGACACACCTGCAAGACCACCTTCGGCCATCCTCAGACATGTGCCCACCTTGATCTGCAGAGTTAACACCTTGTGGGGAAGTCCAGTTGAGTCCTCCAAGGAACAGAGGCTGAGATGGAGTTAGGGGGTGCATGAGGTTTATTGGTGTGCAATTCCAGTGAAAGATAAAGTGGTGGTGGGGGGAAAACTTGGTAGGAAATACCTCTAGACCATATACAGATCAGACACATGTGAAAGGAAACGGGAGGAATCAAGTTTGGACAGGGAGAGCTCAAATGGTCAGGCAGATCTGACAAAGTGTTGGGCCAACACTGGAAGCTCTGGAAGAAATGCCACCCACTAGGGGAGTCCCATGCTGGGCAGAAATGGCAAAATGCTAGGCCCCCCACGGTGCTCACTCAGGAATTGGGTGCTGCTCCAGAAGGGCAGGACTGGTTCAAAAGCTGAGACAGATCCTGAAGGCACTGCAGCTGGAGGCTTTTGGCTAAGTGTACTCCTTGCAGCTGCACGGCAGCTTTTTTAAAAGATTTATTTTATTTATTTGAGAGAGAGAGAGAAAGCGGGGGGGGGGGGAAAGGCGAGAGAGACAAGCAGACTCCCTGTTCAGCGGGGAGCCCTGAAGTGGGGCTTGATCTCAGGACCCTGAGATCATGACCTGAGCTGAAATCAAGAGCCAGATGCTCAACCCAGGCACCCCTGCATGGCGAATTCTTGAAAGGACATTGAATAGCACACCTCTGATGACTGCCACTTAACCAATGGGATTAAATTAAACTTCACCCAGTGGATTAAATACTTCCCTCTTCTTTCTATCTAGGGCAGACAATTCTGCATTCTACAGGGCTTCCCAGAGGGTCACCAGCAAGACTGAGCCTGGTCGTATACAGTAATATTCAGCTCAATAATGTAACTGTGACTTGATTTTCCCTCCTTCCTTTGACCCTGTCCCTTATGCCTCACTCCTGTTTCTTTCTTTCTTTCTTTCTTTCTTTCTTTCTTTCTTTCTTTCTTTCTTTCTTTCTTTCTTTCTTTTTCTTTCTCTCTTCCTTCCTTCCTTCCTTCCTTCCTTCCTTCCTTCCTTCCTTCCTTCCTTCATTCCTTTCTTTCTTAAGATTTTATTTATTTATTTGTCAGAGAGAGAGAGCAGCACAAGAAGGGGGAGCTGTAGGCAGAGGCAGAGGGAGAAGCAGGCTCCCCACCTAGCAGGGATCCCGATGCAGGGCTTGATCCGAGGACCCTGGGATCATGACCTGAGTTGAAGGCAGACGCTTCACCAACTGAGCCTCCCAGGGGTCCCCTCACTCCTGTTTCTTGAGACCACTTCTCAGATGACCTGCAGGCAAGGCCTGTTCTCAAATTCTGCTCTTGTGGGAACCAGGACTGACAGTGGTCTACCCTGTTTCTTAGTTCAACAGTGCCATCTTCAGCTGGTACAATGAAGTTCAGTTTCTTAATGAATAGGGTGCCTGCCTGTGTAGGGTCACCAGTGGCCTGCTTCTGCTTTTGTGATACTGTTTCTGAGGACACTTTAATTCAGATGTTTCCTTTTCTTTCCTCTCACTATCAAGCTCCTAAGGGCTGCCTCCTCCTTTCAAGGCTCCCCTGCCTCTCTCACTAAAGTTTTTGAGGCTCACGCGCTTTCTCTGATCTGCTTGGTCTTAAATTTACTGTATTTCCGCATTCGGGACGGTGGGCTCTCCTGGTGCTGTACTCGGATGGAGGCTAATTATCATCTGCGACTACTTGGTCTTGCTGTTCCTCTCCCTCAAAATCTCTGCTGAATTCTCTACTCCAGAGAGGACTCTAAAGCAGGCTCGGCTCTGCTCCTTGCATAGAGCTATGTTCATTGCCCGCTTCTTTGTCAACGGTCTTTCAGTATAGGTGCAGGTTAGGAATAATCCCATTGGTTCCTCTTATTGCTCTAACAGTTTCTGGAGCACATCTGTAGAGATCCTCCTTTGAGTGGCTGCCATTATCCTCTGGGAATCAAAATTCCTGATTCAACTTCTGTTCCAATGTCCTATCCCTTCTTGAGTCAGTGTTTAAGTTATAAGTAGAAAATTGTCATGTTTACCTGTTGTCAAAATTTTTGGCATAAGATTAAGTGAAAATATTTGCTTATTATTTTTAAAGATCCTTGCTATAGTTCCTCCCTCCACCCTTCATTACTGATTGGGTTATCTGTTGTCTTTTATTTTTTTGATCATTTTATCATACGTTTTTCAAAGTGTCCACATTTTCAGCGAACCAAACGTGTTATTAATCCATATCTTTTTCATTTCACTGACTCCTCTTAATTTTATTATTTATTTCCTTCTATTTTCTTTGGATTTATTCTATGATTCATTTTCTCACTTCTTAATTGAATAGGTAAGTCGTTACTTTCCAATCTTTCCTTCTTTATAAAATAGTTAAAGCACAACATTTCCTCTTAGATAGTTTTAGATAATCTCCAAAAGTTTTCATAGGTAGTATGTTCATCATTACTCACTTTTAAGTTGTTGTAGCCCGGGGCCATTAAAAAGCGGAACCTGAAGCAATAGTTTGAATGTTAACATGTTTGGAAGGTACAAGACCAAGGTAGTAAGGAGGAGAGGAATAGGAGTGAGGCAAGAGAACCTGGAAGGACATGTGGCAGAGTGCCCAGTTGTGCCGCATACTATGAGCCATGGAAAGGCAATGGTTGCTCAGTCCGTGTGTCCACTTTGTGCATTAAATTTCTCCAGAAAAGTTGCAAGAAGGGACCTCAGCTGGGAGAGGTGTGCAGGAGAGAGAAAAGGGGAGAATTTATCTTTGCAGCTGCTTTTCATCTCCCACTCCTCACTGGTCAAGAATCATACCAAAAGATACTCATTCTCCTGCATTTCCAGGGGGTAACATCAGGCGCTTCCCGGGGTGCTCAGGAAGCCAGACCCTGCACCCCACAGTGAAGTGTTCATTCCAGCCCCAAGTGTAGAGGCCACCTGGTGTGGGTGGGCCACTGACCAGACAAGACAAAGAAGGCACACACGATTTTTTTTTTCACCAACCATAGGTAACATCTAATTTCTACCATAATTAATTTTTTGGCTCATGAATTATTAAAAATGTTTCTAAATTTTTAAATATATTGGTTTTTAAGGCCATGATTAAAAAAATAATTTTACGTGTGCTTGAGGAAAATGTGTATTCACACTGCTCATTGAATGCAAAATTCTTTATGTCCCTTAGATCAACTTAAGTTATTCAGTTTAGTTACTGAGAGCATGTGATAAAATCTAGCATGATGGAATGACACATTCTCTTTGTAGCTCTGTCAATCTTGCTTTTTGTAGGTTGGTGCTATTAGGTACTTATAAATTTAGAATCACTATTTTTTTCTGGTTAAGTATTTTATCTTTATGTGGCAATCTCTTTATCTCCAGTAATGCCTTTTGCCTTAAAGTCTGTTTTACTGACTTTAATATGTACCTATAGCACTTTCTTTTGATTGCTCTTTTCCTGGTATATTTTTTTCTATTCTTTTACATTTCATCTTTCCACATCCTTAATTTTCAACTGTGTCCTTAAACAACACATAGCTGGTCAGGCTTCGTGCTCAGTGAGGAGTCTGCTTGGGATTTTTCACCCTTTTTCATCCTCTCCCTTTCCCACTAGTGCTCTCACAAATATAAATAAATAAATCTTAACACACACACACACACACACACACACACACACACACACACAGTTGGATTTTTAAAAATCTAGTCTGGCAATTTTTGTCTTGTAACTAGAGCCTTTAGTCCATTTATGGTTACCATGATTACTGATATCTGGATTTATTTCTACCATTTTTTAAAACCTTTCTGTTTGTCTCATGTTTCCATTATTTTTTCCTTCTTTCTTACCTTCTTTTGGATTAATTTAATGCATTTTCTTATTCCACATTCCACTCTAAAGGTTGAAAAGTTATTCAGTCATTTTCTTATATTACATTGGTTACCTAGAAATTTTTAACATGTATAGTAATCAAAGTTAATCAATGTTCTTCCACTCTCCTCCCAAAGAATGAGAGAAGCTGAGAACAGTAACTCTGATCGCCCACTTGCAGCTTCTGTGCTGCTATTCTCATGCTTACCTCATTCTCTCTCTCTAATTAATAAGAAATTGTTTTCATCACTGTATTATATAATCAGTATATTTAGATTTACTCACACCCTTACTGTGTCATTTTATTATTATTTTTTCTTACATCTCACCTATTTCTTTTGGAATAATTCTTTTTTTTCCTTAAGAATACTTATTCCTTTTATGGATGGTCTTCTGTGGTAAACTCTTGCCATTTTTGTGTGCCTAAAAATGAGTTTATTTCATCTTTGTGTTTAAAAAATACTTTGCTTTATAATATTAATTATTTTCCTCTCAGCAAATTAAAGATATTGTTCCATTGTATTCTTTCACTATTGCCTTTCAGCAGACAATTATCTATGTAGTTGTCAGTTTTTCATAGCTAATTTCTTTTTTCTCTGCTTTAAATATTTTTTTCCCTTTGGTGTTCTGCAGTTTTTAAGTGGATTTATTTTTATTTAGTTAGTTTATTTAATAAACATTTAACCCTTTACTGGGTGTCAGGCATTTCTAAGCACTTTGTAGATATGAACTCATTTAAACCTCAAAAAAACCTTATGAGGTAGATATTATCAAGTATCTTTACATATAAGGAGACTAAGGCCCAGAGAAGTTAGGGGACTTCCCCAAGTTGACACAGCTAGTAAGTGGCAGCACCATAATTTCAGCCACGGCAGTTTGGACTTAGAAGTTTCTGTATCACTATAAAGATACTCAGGTTATCTTCTTGAGTGAGCTTTAGTAATTTGTATCTTTCAAAAATTTGATTCATTTTATTAAGTTTCGTGGAAATTTATTGGCATAAAGTCTTTTTTTAAAAGGCTCTATTTATTTATTTGAGGGAGAGAGAGAGTGCACAAGACGGGGTAGGGTCAGAGGGAGAAGCAGACTCCCCACTGGGCAGGGAGTCTGATATGGTACTCTATCCTGGGACCACTGGATCTAGACCTGAGTCAAAGTCAGTGGCTTAACCGACTGAGCCCCCCAGGGGTCCTGGCACAAAGTCTTTTGAACTTTATTATTCTGTAAAATGTGTGTAGGGTCTGTAGTGGTGTCTTCTCTTTTGCTCTGGCCCTTATTTACAGTATTTGCTTGCTTTGGGTTTAATTTGCTCTACTTGTGCTCACTTTGGCAGCACATATATTATTTTGTTCTTCTTTTTCTTATTTTTTGAAGTGAGAATTGAGATTACTGACATGAAATTTTCCTTTCTTTTTTTTTTAAGATTTTTATTTATTCACTTGACACAGAGAGAGAGAGAGAGAGAGAGAGAGAGAGAGAGGNATTACTGACATGAAATTTTCCTTTCTTTTTTTTTTAAGATTTTTATTTATTCACTTGACACACAGAGAGAGAGAGAGAGAGAGAGAGAGATAGAGAGAGAGAGAGAGATCACAAGTCGGCAGAGAGAGAGGAGGAAGCAGGCTCCCCGCTGAGCAGGGAGCCTGATGCGGGCCTCGATCACAGGACCCTGAGATCATGACCTGAGCCGAAGGCAGAGGTTTTAACCCACTGAGCCACCCAGGCGCCTGAAATTTTCCTTTCTAATATAAATATTAAGTGCAATAGATTTCCCTCTAAGCACTACTTTAATTGTGATATGTTGTAATTTCACTGAGTTCAAAATATTTTCTCATTTCTCTTGTGACTTCCTTTTTAGTGCATGGGTTATTTAGACATTTTTTTGTTTAATTTATGAATATTTGAAGATTTTTCTCAATATCTTTTTGTTATTGATTTTTAGTTTAAGTAAACTGTTGTTGGAACACATATTTTGTACAATTTCACTTCTTTTAACTTCATAAGATATCTTCTGACCCAGAATATGGCCTGTCATAAGGATGTTTCCATCTGGTAGATAGACATCCATGATGGATGTTTTATGTGCACTTGAAAAGAAAGTATACTATGCTGTTGTAATGTGTGGGGTGTTCTACAAATGTTACTTAGGTCATGTTGTTTCAATAGCATTGTTCAGGTTCTCTATATCACTGCTGATTTTCTTTCTTTATGTTCTATCAATTATTGGGAGAGGAGTGTAGAAATTGGAAACTATATTTGTAGATTTATTGATTTCTCCTTTCAGTGCTATTAGCTTTTGCTTCCTGTATCTTGAAGATCAGTTGTTAGGTGCATACACATTTAGAATTGTTATGTCTTTTTGGTGAATTAACCCCTTCATCATTATGTGATTACCCTCTTTATTTCTGGTAATATTCCTTGTTCTGAAGTTTACTCTGTTTGATATTAATATAGCCACTCCACTAGTGTTTGCATGGTATATCTTTTTCCATCCTTTGATTTTTAATCTGTGACTTTATTTAAAGCAGATTTCTTGTCAACAATAATAACTGGTGGTATCTAAAAAGCTAAAAGAAGGAAAAAGTGTTGTAATTTTGTATTTGCCTCTATGGGGCCACAGGGTGCCCAGATATTTGGCCAAACATTACTCCTGGTACCAAGATC
>LNAC01000784.1:109596-149017 GCA_002007465.1 Ailurus styani | reverse complement strand
AATCCATGAGCATGTATTTAAGTTAGATGATATCAAGGAGAAGAATAAGCATAACTCAAGGACTTTATCTCCTCTTCTGAGGAAAGGGTTATTCCCCTATAAGGGAAAATACAGTGCATTTTCACTTGTACACAAGATGCAGGCTAGTTGTCTCATGTTAGGTCACATTATGACTTTCTTATTGTCTTTATTTGGAGATTAAATATGATTTAAGGTGATGTGGTGGGTGCCAAATTGGTAAGGGTGCCAAATCGTGGTGGCTAATTTTAAGTGTCAATCTTTTTGGGTCACGGGGTGCTCAGATATTTGGTTGAACATGCTGGGTGTTTCTATGTACGTGTTCTTTGGATGAGTTTAACATGTATGTTGAACTGAATTGTTTTTTTAAGAATGTTTATAAATTTAGCTCTTTTGTTTTTATTTAATCATAAGTAAGCTCTACACCCAATGTGGGGCTTGAATTCATGACCCTAAGATCAAGATAGATGAGTTTAACATTTAAATCAATAGACCGAGTAAAACAGATTGCTCTCGCTANACTCTCGCTACTGTAGGTGGGCCTCGTTAGTCAGTTGAAGACCTGACTAGAGCAAAAATAGTGACCCTTCCCCAAATAAGAGGGGGTTGGGGATGAGGTGCAGAGATTAAAGATCCAGAGATGACCATGTTGAAACTGTGTATCTATTTCTAAAGCAACCAGTAAAAAAATACCAACTTGAAACTTGGGAAATTGTGCTGAAGCTACAGATTTAGAGGTAGTCAGCACAATTCTTAAAACCATGCAAATGTACATAATTATCCATGCAAAACAAGATAGTTAGTAGATATAGTCCTTCATGAGAGTTGTTCCCAAAGTGTGGTCCAGAGTCTCGCCTCACAAACACCTGCGAGACCAGTTAGGACAACACATTCCTGGGTTCCCACCATACAAACTAAATTAAAATCAGGGGTCCTCATTCTGAACAAGCACCTGGGTGATTTTCATGCATGCCGAAGTCTGAGAACATCTGCACAGCAAGAAAGCATTTTTCACAGAGCTAGAATAAACAATCCTAAAATTCATATGGAACTACAAAAGACCCCAACAGCCAAAGAAAAAGAAGAGCAAACTGGAGGTACCACAATTCCAGAATGGGAGAGCAGTTTCTGACGGGGTGACATATGGCTCCTGTGTCACTAGATGGCACCAAACACACACTAAATCTCCAGTTTTGCCAATTCCTCAGCCAAAATGGAAAAGGACTAAGGCTCCTCTGGATTTTTTTTTTTTTTTACAAGAAATTCTGTCAAAGGATTTCTGCCAGCCCTTCCTCACAGTGAAGGAAACATAAAGACAGCAGGCTGACCGGAGTAGCTGCCCCACCACTATCTATCAATCACCCACAAAAGGTCTGCCCAGAAGAGGCTAAAGTTATCGGTAGGGAACAGGTAAGTAAAAGTCTCTGCCAATGGATTTTCTGGAACCACACCTGTTCCAGCAGGTGGTTCTGGGAAGTCACGGCATGAGCCTCCTATGATCCAGTCAGGGGCAGCGCTGCGGAGAGCCAGGGGGCTTGCTGCCTTCCTACCAGCCCTCCCAGTCACAGTGTCTTTCAGGGTCACACACAGGCCCTGGGTCACCCTCCAGAGCCAGGCGCATCCCTGTACCCCTTTCCTCAACAGCAGTATCTCTTCCGCCTTTCCTCGGAGAGCTCTTACCACCACAGTTGTCTCTAACATTGTGGTTCAAAATACCTGCTCCTGCTTCTCCTCAGCCTGTCTGTCATGCTCACACAATCTTGCAAGCCTCTGACAGGATGAAGAACCCCCTTAGTATCCCTCTGCCTTCACCGTAGATGCTCAATGCCTCACCCCTGAGCCATTTCCACAGCGTTTGACTTACACTCCCACCCCCAAACTCCTTGACCTCCAGTGGGTGTGGAGCCAGCTGTTAAGATCTCAAAGCACTCTTGGTCAAAGTCTCAGGCCTTAGCCTGGCATTAAGCCTGGCATTAAGCTGGCCTCATCTTCTGGGCCCACTGGCATAAGAGAACTCTGGAGCTTCTGTGTCGGAGGAGTATTAGTGGAAGGGAGCTGGGAAGTGAACAGGAGAACTGGGGAGGCCGCCGAGTACCTGAAAAGGGAAGGCAGGGGTATCACAAGCTGAGGAATGGGAACAAACTGGAGAGGGTGCAGTGAGGAACCCCATGGGGGAGAGAAGACACACCTGAACAGGGTAATGGAGAAGAGTTTCATGATGGAGCAATATACAAGGGATTACGGGCCACTGAAAAGCAAGGAGAGATGAGGATCACCATAGTGCTAGCAACACGGGCAAGAAAGCCATTACCATAGCCCAGTCAAGGTCTGTTGAGTGGCAATTACTGGAATCTAGCAAGACAGCTATGGCTCCAGAAGCTATGGTTGGACTGGAGGGACCCAGGGGGATATATGTTCCAAATTTGCCTTCCTCAGATCTCTGCTTCCACCCATCTCCACTTCCTGGGATCTCTACTGGGGCCTCCTCTTGGCCAAACCCAGGGAGAAGCCAGAGGGCAGGGAGGCGTGCCCTTTGATGCAAGTGTGATGTTCAGCCTGAGACAGTGTGGAGAGGAGAAGGCAGGATGGGATCCTGGAGGAACAAAAAGAGAATATTCTGCACAAGAGGCTGGCACCGTGGAAGACACATGGTGGCCTTCAGTCCTTCACAAATTCATCATGTTGTAGTGGGACAAGTGCAAGATGTTTGGAGTCAGAGGGACCTAGGTCCTGTCCTAAAAACAGAGACACTCTGGGCAAGTTCCTTAATGCCTAACATGGAGCAATGGTAATGACGACATGTTATCGTCCAGATTTCATGAGGATTCAAAGAGATAACGTGTACATCTGGTATTAGCCTGGTCGTGGCCAGGGGACAGATGTCGGGACCCAGGGCCAAGGGCCTTTTCCCTTGCCATGTCCTCATGATATGCCCAGGAATCCTCCTCCCTGGTCCTGGCACTCTCCCATTCCTCAGTGTTGTTCTTCACCTTCTTGGGGCCACAGTGAGCATCTGCAAGCCCAGGCAGGCTGGGCAGTTCTCCTGGGGCTCAGGGCTGAGCATGAGGATCTGTTCCTGCAATAAGGGGCTGGGGCTGTGATCCCAGGCTCAAAGAAATGACCATTTACCTATTAACAGGAGACTGAACTGGATTGGTTCCAAGGCCGGGTAGGCAGCGGAAGGAAGGACTGGGCTGCTCAGCTCCTCTGCACACCTCAGATCAGGAGGAAACTCTCCCGTACGAGGCCCAGCAGCAGCCTGTGTTTCTACACTACTGCACTCCCCTCTGATGCCCACTGCTCATCCCCTACCTCCATCGGCCGGCCTGGGGAGGACCACACAGGAGGGCAAGGCCTGAGGAAGCAGAGCTGGGAAGGCCTGAGTGTCCCCTGCTCTGGAAACCCAAAATGTGACCCCAGTCTTTTGTGGTCATTCAGTTACTGCTTTTATGTTAAAAAGCATTAATGACAATTTTAGAAATTGCCCAGCTTAGGACTCCATTTTGGCTTTTATCTATTTCTTTAAAATAGCTCCTAAAGCTTCAAGAAATGGAAGCAGACCAGGTCTTTCTCAGAGGGTGGAGGGCCCTGCTCCAGAGTGTCCTAGGGTATCTAAAGGGAAGCAGGTGCTTGGTAGAGGCTTATATCCCCTCCCCAATCCCCCCTCAAAGGGAACCCTAGAGTCAGGAGAAACCCACCAAGCAAAGTCTGGACTGGCTGTGAAGCAGTTTGTGAGGGCCTGGGGCTCAGGCTGCCCAGCATCCTCTGGCTTCCTCCAGGTAGGTGCACCAGCCTTTCTCTAACCAAGGGGGCCACAGCTGCAGTTGGCCCAGAAGGGGCCACACCTCCCAGGCCAGCTTCTCCCACCTCAACGACATGGCCCACTCCACCCCACCCCTCAAACAAACAGACTATGCAGGAGACACTTGCGGACACGTCTCCAGGCACCACCTCCCAGGCGGGAGCGGTCACTTGGGCCACTGGAGCCCGAGTTCCAGAAACACACACCCAGCTGGGGAGCAGTGACAAGCACAGACCCTGGCTTCCAGAAGTCAAAGCCTTGGCAGGTGGGAGCAGCCACTGAGGATTCCAAATAACGGAGAAGAGCTGGGTCAGGGTGCTTCTCCGCTTGCTAATATGAGAGGCACTGGGAGTCCCTAAAGGAGGGAGTGATGATAATACAAGAGCTCCCTTTTCCTTGCCAGGACCTGCTCTATCTGGTTTACAGAACTTACACACTCTGGATTGTAGGTATGGGTGTTTTTTCACTTCAGAGAAAAGACATTGAGGGCTAACAGAGGTCAAGAACAGGGGTCATGGAAGGTAGGGAGGGAAAAAAATGAAACAAGATGGGATCAGGAAGGAGACAAACCATAAGAGACTCTTAATCTCACAAAACAAACTGAGGGTTACTGGGGGGTGGGAGGGTAGGGATAGGGTGGATGGGTTATGGCCATTGGGGAGGGTTTGTGCTTTGGTGAATGCTGTGAAAGATGTAAGCCTGATAATTCACAGACCTGTACCCCTGGGGCAAATAAAACAACAACAACAACAACAAAAACAACAACTTACTGGCTCTCCTAGGAGTAAAGGATGCAGAATTCCAGATCAGATCTGTCTCCCAAGCTTTTAACCTGAGGGTTTCATGTCCCCATTCCTTGAAGGGAGGAAGGGAAGGCAGGGTCTGGCAGTGGTTATGGGTCAGTGTTGCTAGGAAGTAGTATTTAGACATCAAACACTTAAACCTGACCTCCCTCCTCTAATTTTAAAATCTAATGTCTCTTGAATTCTCAATTCAGACACTGCCTCATCTTAGCTGCAAGGTATCTCTTCTATTCTTCCGCTGTATTTCCATCTTCTAGGTGGTGCCAGTGCTGCGCTCTGCACCGGTCTGCCAAGATCATGAAAACATGCAAGTCCTTTGAGAACCTTGGGGGGGGGGGATTCTTCTGCATGGAGAAGGAGTTGGGAAGGCTTCCTGGAGAAGGAGGTGTTTGAGCTGGGCCTAGAAGAACATTAGGGTTTGGTGCAGGAATCTTTCTGCTGGAGAAGTGCAGGTGGGAATTTTAGAGGGGCAGACAGCAAGCTAGAAAGCCAAACCCAAGAAGTTCTGTCCACTAGACCACCTGAGATACCTTCACTCTTAAGTAAATATCTTCTCAAGGTTCCCCAAATTTACTAAAGTCCCCAGCCTTCTTTCCTTTTTTTATCCTTTAATTAAATTCAATTTAGTTAACATATACTGTATTATTAGTTTCAGGGGTAGAATTTAGTGATTCATTGTTTGTATATAACACCCAGTGTTCATTCCATCAAGTGCCCTCCTTAATGCCCAACACCAAATTATCCCTTTCCCCCACCTGTCACCCCTCCAGCAACCTTCAGTTTGTTTCCCAGAGTTCAGCGTCTCTTATGGTTTGCCTCCCTCTCAATTTTCATCTTATTTTACTTTTCCTTCCAGCTTTTCAGGAAGTGACCTTCTTTACCATCTGTGAGAATAGGACCCTAGAAGCCAGGAGCCCAACTCATATTCCCAGCAGGATTTTGTAGGCATTACCTCCATAAGTAAAGTCAACCCTTCCTTAAGAGTGTCTGGTCACACCTAATTCTATGAAGATTATGTGGTACTCCAGCTAAGGTCTTGGTTGTATGATCTTTTGTCCAATTCTATCTTGGTAAGAACCTATGCAAATAACTATATCACCTCAGAAAACAAGGAAACTCAGAATTCAGATTTTCTGATTTGGGGTTCAGGAATGATCAGATAATATTTTTAAATGTTTTATTTCATTTAATGATGTAGTTTATTAAATTGATTAGGATTATGGAAATCTTAGGAAGAAAGAGAAAGGACTATCTTTTTTTTTTCACTTAAATTTAATTAGCCAACATATAGAACATCATTAGTTTCAGATGTAGAGTTCAGTGATTCACCAATTGCATGTAACACCCAGGACTTTCTTATATATGTGGAAGATAGACCATTAAAATAATATTGACAATATTCAAGGAAAATAAATAGTCATAAAGGTGTTCCTCATCAGTTTATTTGGTCTTATGTCATTACTTTAAAAAAAATATTTATTAGAGAGAGAGAGAAAGCACACATGCACATGTGAGTTGGGGGAGGAGCAGAGGGAGAGGAGAGAAATCTTCAAGCTGAATGCGGAGTCCCCTCTGGAGCACCCTTGGGGCTTGATCTCACAATCCTGCTACCATGACCTGAGCCAAAAATCAAGATTCGGATGCTCAAACCACTGAGCCAAACAGGCGCCCCCTTATGTCATTAATTCTTATTTTGCAGGGTCCTGTGTTAATAGTCTGCTTTCATGAAGCCCTCCGTTTCTAGACTAAAGTGAGTCCTGGAAATCCTGTCTCAGTCCTCTACTATGGCCCAAAAGTCATCTAATTAATGCCAGGCCAGAAACCTGGACTGAAGAGCCAGTCTTTGAAGTATCATTAGTTTATAGTACATGGTATAGCCTTTTCCCACAAGCTGGGCTGGGAGACTGTCCTTTGCTGAAAACACAAGTGCTGGCCTATAGCTTGCAGAAGAGACTTCAAGCAAGCAACTGAGTGAGACAGAAGCTACCTGTAATTGACAGAGACTAAATATACCAACAAACAAGGGGAAGACTGTATAGGGAACTGATCCACGTGCAGCAACCAGTCCAGAAAGTCAACCTACTATATGTAATAACTTGTTCAAGGATCCAAAGGATAGCTTCTGCAGCCATTGGGCCCAAATGGCCAATACTTCATTTATAACTGAAAGCTCCTCTAAATTTTGCTCCCACTTCCAAAAAGGGTCAATTAGAGAAAGTCAAATATGACCACCTAACCAATCACATAGGATGCTCACTTAGTTAGCTCTAGTTAGTTTGCCCATAGCTTCCCCAAGCCAACAAAACACATCTAAAGCCTGGTCCCTTTCCCACAGTAGGGATTTCCCACTCTGTCTGCCTTTGGGTCTCAGCTAACATGAAAGTGACAGTGGGTAACTCACCAGCTATAGAAAACTCAGCATAACTTGTCTTTGCTTGTTCTTATTTGGGTAGTTTTTGTTGATTTCCAGAACACAGACCTATGGCTATGGCTATTTTATGACTGATTACTGTCAAGTGTGAAAGATCAGAGGAATGTTCATAAAATGAAAACTGTAGTTATCAAGGAAATTTGTTTCAGGTTTAAAGATTGAACAATCTTGAGGTAGAGGGAGGAGGAAGATGGCAGAGGAGTAGGAGACCTAAATTTCATCTGGTCCCAGGAATTCAGCCATATAGTTATCAAATCATTCTGAACACCTTCAAATTCAACAGTAGATTGAAGAAAAGAATAGCAGCAATTCTATGAACAGAAAAGTGACCACCTTCTGGAAGGTTTTGGGTCTCTTCTGATTTGTTTAGTGTATATTTTTCTGGGGTCTTTGTTACCCTTTAGCATTTTGTTCTCTCATTCGTCTATTCTTCTCTGGACAAAATGACAAAATGGAAAAACTCATCTCAAAAAAAGAACAAAAGAGGCAGTACTGACTGCCACGTACTTAATCAATATGGACACTAGTAAGATGTTAGAACTAGAGTTCAGAATGACGATTATAAAGATACTACCTGGGGGGGTACTTGGGTAGCTCAGTTGGTTAGGGTCAGGCTCCCTGCTCAACAGGAAAGTCTGCTTCTCTCTCTTCTTCTCCCTCTGCTTGTGTGTTCTCTCATTTGCTTTCTCTCAAATAAATAAATAAAATCTTAAAAAAAAAGATATGAGCTGGGCTTGAAAAGAGCATAGAAGGGCGCCTGGGTGGCTCAGTGGGTTAAAGCCGCTGCCTTCGGCTCAGGTCATGATNAGAGTTCAGAATGACGATTATAAAGATACTACCTGGGGGGGTACTTGGGTAGCTCAGTTGGTTAGGGTCAGGCTCCCTGCTCAACAGGAAAGTCTGCTTCTCTCTCTTCTTCTCCCTCTGCTTGTGTGTTCTCTCATTTGCTTTCTCTCAAATAAATAAATAAAATCTTAAAAAAAAAAAGATATGAGCTGGGCTTGAAAAGAGCATAGAAGATACTAGAGAATCCCTTTCTGGAGAAATAAAAGAACTAAAGTCTAACCAAGTTGAAATCAAAAAGGCTATTAATGAGGTGCAATAAAAAATGGAGGCTCTAACTGCTAGAATAAAAGAGGCAGAAGAGAGAATTAGAGATATAGACGACCAAAGAATGGAGAATAAAGAAGTTGAGAAAAAGAAAAAATAAACAACTACTGGATCATGAGGGGAGGATTTGAGAGATAAATGATACCATAAGATGAAACAATATTAGAATAACTGGGATCCCAGAAGAAGAAAGAGAGCGGCAGAAGGCATATTGGGGCAAATTGTAGTGAAGAACTTCCCTAATTTGGGGAAGGAAAAAAGCTTCAAAATTCAGGAGACACAGAGAACCCCCACTCAAAATCAATAAAAATAGGTCAACACCTTGTCATCTAATAGTAAAACTTAGAAGTCTCAGAGACAAAGAGAAAATTCTGAAAGCAGCTCAGTTCAAGAGGTCTGTAACATACAATGGTAGAAATATTAGGCTGGCAACAGACTTATTCACAGAGACCCAGCAGGCCAGAAAGGAATGGCATGATATATTCAGAGCACTAATTGCCAAAAATATGTAGCCAAGAATACTATATCCAGCTAGGCTGTCACTGAAAATAGAAGGAGAGATAAAAAGCTTCCAGGAAAAACAAAAATGAAAGGAATTTGCAAACACCAAACCAGACCTACAGGAAATATTGAAAGGGGTCCTCTAAGCAAAGAGAGAGCCTAAAAGTAACATAAACCAGAAAGGAACAGAGACAATATATAGTAAAAATCATCTTACAGGCAATATAATGGCACTAAATTCATACTGTTCAATAGTTACCCTGAATGTAAATGGGCTAAATGTCCCAATCAAAAGACACAGGATAACAGAATGGATAAAAAAAACAAGACCCATCAGGTGCTTGGGTGGCTCAGGCAGTTAAGCCACTGCCTTCAGCTCAGGTCATGATCCCAGGGTCCTGGGATCGAGTCCCACATCAGGCTCACTGCTCCGATGGAGAGCCTGCTTCTCCCTCTCCTTGTGCCTGCTGCTCTGCCTACTTTTGTTCTTTCTCTCTCTCTCTCTCTGTCAAATAAATAAATAAATAACCTTAAAAAAAAAAATATATATATATAAACAAGACCCATCGATATACTGTCTGCAAGAAACTCATTTTAGATCCAAAGACACCACCAAATTTAAAGTGAGGGGGTGGAAAACCATTTACCATGCTAATGGACATCAAAAGAAAGCTGGGGTGGCAATGCTTATATCAGACAAATTAGATTTCAAACCAGACTATAATAAGAGATGAGGAAGGACACTATATCATACTGAAAGGGTCTGTCCAACAAAAAGATCTGACAGTTTTAAATATCTATGCCCCTAACATGGGAGCAGCCAATTATATAAACCAATTAATAACAAAATCAAAGAAACACATTGACAATAATACAATAATAGTAGGGGACTTTAACACCCCCCTCACTGAAATGGACAGATCATCTAAGCAAAAGATCAACAAGGAAATAAAGACTTTAAATGACACACTGGATCAGATGGACATCACAGATATATTTCAAACAGTCCATCCAAAAACAACAGAATACAAATTCTACTCTAGTGCACATGGAACACTCTCCAGAATAGATCACATCCTGGGTCACAAATTAGGTCTCAACTAGTACCAAAAGATTGGGATCATTCCTGGAATATTTTCAGATCACAAGGCTTTGAAACTATAACTCAATCACAAGAGGAAAGTTGGAAAGAACTCAAATACATGGAGGCTAAAGAGCATCCTACTAAAGAATGAATGGGTCATTCTTAAAGAGAATTTAAAAAGTCATGGAAACAAATGAAAATGAAAACACAACTGTTCAAAATCTTTAGGATGCAGCAAAGGCAGTCCTAAGAGGAAAGTATAAAGCAATACAAGTCTTTCTCAAGAAAAAAGAAAGGTCTCAAGTACACAACCTAACCGTATACCTAAAGGAGCTGGAGAAAGAACAGCAAAGAAAGCCTAACCACAGCAGGAGAAGAGAAATAATAAAGATCAGAGCAGAAATCAATGAAATAGAAACCAAAAGAACAGTAGAACACATCAACGAAAGTAGGAGCTGGTTCTTTGAAATAATTAATAAGATTGATAAACCCCTGGCCAGACTTATCAAAAAAGAAAAGAGAAAGGACCCAAATTAATAAAATCATGAATGAAAGAGGAGAGATCATGACCTAACACCAAAGAAATACAAACAATTCTAAGAACGTATTATGAGCAACAATACACCAGCAAATTTGACAATCTGGAAGAAATGGATGCATTCCTAGAGACGTAAAAACTACCAAGACTGAAAAAGGAAGAAATGGAAAACCTGAACAGACCCATAACCAGTAAGGAGATTGAAGCAGTCATCAAAAATCTCCCAACAAACAAGAGCCCAGGGCCAGATGGCTTCCCAGGGGAGTTCTACCAAACATTTGAAGAAGGATTAATACCTATTCTCCTAAACTGTTCCAAAAAATAGAAATGGAAGGAAAACTCCCAAACTCATTTTATGAGGCTAACATGTCCTTGATCCGCAAACCAGAAAAAGACCCCATCAAAAAGGAGAATTACAGACCAATATCCCTCACACCAGTCAGAACGGCTAAAATTAACCAGTCAGGAAATGACAGACGTTAGTGAGGATGCAGAATAAGGGGAACCCTCCTACACTGGTGGTGGAAATGCAAGCTGGTGCAGCCACTCTGGAAAACAGTACAGAGATTCCTCAAAAAGTTGAAAATAGAGCTACCCTATGACCCAGCAATCGCACTATTGGGTCTTTACCCTAAAGATACAAATGTAGTGACCCAAAGGGGCATATGCACCCAAATGTTTATAGCAGCAATATCCACAACAGCCAAACTATGGAAAGAGCCTAGGTGTCCATCAACAGATGAATGGATAAAGAAGATGTGGTATATATATACAGTGGAATACTATGCAGCCATAAAAAACCCCCAAAATCTTGCAATTTTCAACGATGTGAATGGAAATAGAGGGTATTATGCTAAGTGAAATAAGTCAATCAGAGAAAGATAATTATCATATTATCTCTCTGAAGAATTTGAAAGGCAGGGCAGGGGGTTGTGGGTGGTAGGGAAGGAAAAAATGAAACAAGATGGGGTCGGGAGGGAGACAGATCATAAGAGACTATTAATCTCAGGAAACAAACTGAGGGTTGCTGGGGGGTGGGGGGGAAGTATAGGGTGGCTGGGTGATGGACATTGGGGAGGGTATGTGCTATGGTGAGTGTTGTGAAACTTGTAAGCCTGATGATTCACAGACCTGTACCCCTGAAGCAAATAATACACATGTTAATAAGAACAAAAAGAAAAATAAAAAAAATTCTGTAACTACAAATGTTGACAGACATTAACTAGACTTATTATAATGATTGTTTCACAATATATACAAATATCAAATCATTATATTGTGTACCTTAGAACATAATGTTGTATGTCAATTATACCTCAAAAAATGTAGACAATTTATTTTTGTCAGTTGCCAGTTTTACAATGTTTCAGTTTTTGGGAAAGGTTTGTTGGCTGTTTTTTTCCTCTTGGCCTGGTATTCATCTTTGGTTCTATCCTTTGGGATTTATCCTTCAGTATTTACCTTTGATTTTTGCCACATTAAACACATAATAGGAAGGGGGGGCCTGAGGCATTCAGGGTGACATGGCCTGCCCTAGGTGAGAAAGAACACACACCCCATCTTATTCTTCTAGCAGAAGGTACAATAATGAATTAACTTTTTAAACATTCTTCATTTAATACCCACAGTCCCAGTATGGTAGTAAACATGGTAAACATTAAAGCATCATTTCCTAACTATGCCAAATCTCATCCCCAACATATCAATAAGATCGAATATTTTACATTTCTGGCAGATGGCACATTTATTTAAAGCAGAGGTTCCCATCTCTTTTAACCATGAGGACCCCTTTAAAATGTTGAATAATTAAGTGGAGCCTCGCAAGTATATCTGAGGTTTTAATGAGTGTTCTGATGACTGACAAAACATTCTGACCAACCAACAGCTTTTATGGATTCAGTAACCCTTTAAATGAGTTTAAAATTAGTGAGTGAAGAAGGCATTGTGGACTCACACCGTTGGTTGTCAAGGAATCAAACCTCCTGGTTTGGTTTCCTGCCGCATTGGCTGTCTGGACTTGGATGGTGTCACCTGTTGTGGCCACAAAGACCCCAGTGAACTTGACACCAGCATGAGCTTGGTCAGTGCTTACCCTCTCAGTTTGCCTTCTTGAAACCTGACTGCCATTGTGTGAGGAAGCCAGTCTAAACTCCTTGAGGATAAAGGACTGTAAGGGGAGAGAGAGGCCCAGCTTCTCCAACTGAGTTCTCAACCCAGTTACCAGCTGAGCAACCACATGAGTGATTCCAGGGAAAACCAGGAGAATCACCCAACCCATTAGCAGAATCATGAGAAATAATTAATCATTGTTTTAAATCATTAAATTCTGATTACAGTAGTTTGTAATCCAGCAATAGATAACCAAAACACAATGATATTTACATAATTTGATATATACTAGTATGTAAATGAATCACATGGATCATTCATTCATTCATTTAATATTTATCAGGGCCAGCTACACACACATTGTTCAGACTACCCTCAAGGCTGGCTCTGCATAAGGTTGCATGAACCCTGCGTAATCACCCTATGGGCCCAGAAAGTCTAAGACTCCCAAGTAGGGAAGGAAGTCCCAAATTAGGATAATATTCTATATAGGGTATTTTCAAAAGTTAGGAAAAAACTAGAACCGCCTCCCTATCCCTCACCCCCACCCCCCACCCCCACCCCAGAGATAATCTGGGGTGCTATAAGGGAAACCAACCCTTTAATTCTGGCAGTTTGATCATCGGTCTGAAAATAAAGGCTGAGCTGTGGTTTTGTACCTGCCTGAGCTCATCGTTTTTCTTTGCTCTACTCTAAGACTATTTGCTGTACCATGAGTTCTGGTCAAATAGTTTGTCTTTAACAGGAACGAATCATGTGTTAATGTAGTTCTTTACAGTTTATAAAGTGTTCTTCATTTTACAAAGCACTTTCATGGACATTATGTCATTAAACCTTGAAACGACCCAGGGAGGTTATTTGCTCCAGGCCCCTTGGAGCAAACATGTGTGTAGAGGGTCAGCGCAAATCTGTCACCACCGTTGAACAAATGGTTTTGAGCACTGACCTTACGAGTGGCTGGGCATTTTCATACCGTTGTGTTAAAGATGGCACTCTCATAAATGACATCTTCAGAATACGATTCAAAAGGTGACACTCTTTCATACATGACATTAATGCTTCTCCAATTAGAATTTTAAGTCAATTTCTGTTTTGTTCTCTGAGAGTTTTAATCAAGACCGAAAAACTTCACTATCTCACATCCTCGGCAATATCCACCAAAAGTTTGGATTTTTCTCTTTGCGAAGCCCCTGGTCCCCCAGGGATATTTTAGCAAGAAGAATGTGAGTCAAAGATTTCCAGATGTCACTGTTCAGATGTGTCCCAGCATGCATCCAGAAACCATCTGGTAATAGCAACAGCTGGATGGGGTCCAAGTGTAAATGTTCATCCAGGTACAAGGATAGTAATAGAAGAGCTTGAACCAATTAGTCATTTGTCAACTAAGTTTGTGATACTGTTTCATCAGCTCTCAGTAACCAAGACAGGCTTAAAAATTTCTATAGTCGTTTTTCCTTTTTTTTTTTTTTTTATTTTTCTCAAGGTGGCTCTTCCTTACCTGAGTATTCTAAGAAATTATTCGTGGTTAGTCTTAGAGTAAACTCTGCTTTACTTAAATGTTCTGAAGGATCCGTAGTATTGCTTTCACAGATATTTAAATACCTTTGCATCCTCATGCCCTTTCCTCCCAGCGAAAGAGAACTATCTCTGACATGTGCTGAGGAGCAGTTGGTGGGTGTCTGGCAGTGCTGGCAAATGTATATCTTGGTCATCCAGCTTCTGACTCAGGAAACAGCATCGAGCGTAAGCAAGTGGCAACAGTCCCACCCCCCTCTCCCCCCCCCCCCCCCAGTTCCTGGAATGAAAGAGAACATCCCCTAGCCATCTGACTTTGGGACCTCCAATAGGATGGGATCATCTCATTAATTCAGCTCCTCTCTTTTCTGGGAAGTGTTGATAATGAGGCCAGGGGCTGGACTGAACATTCTCTAGCTATACACTAACTTTTAACTCTGCAAATTAATGAAGATAATAGCGAAGATAATTAATAAAAAGCATCACAATGAATAAAAACCATTTCAGGAAAAATATTCCATCTACATGTGAAAAAAAGTATTTCCAAGCACCTCAGAAACAACTGTTTTCCTAATTTAAAGATGGTAATAATATCAAATGTTTATTAAGCATTTACCATGTGCAAGGTATTTTGCTAATTGATCTATGTAGATTATCTCATTTAGTTGTCACATGGAACCTATGAGGTTTTCTTATCAATATTAATTGTATAGATGAGGAAACTGAGTAGGGCATTATGAAATTTGTGCAAGGTCCCAAATGTTGTAAATGGTAGTTAATGAAAGCCTGCTCTGTCCCAAGGATATCCACACATATTAATTTATTTCTTACAATAATTTTGTGAGGCAATTTTTATTCTTATTATTCCCATTTTGCAGGTTAGGAAAATGAAGCCTGTAAATTCAGCGATTTTTCTTTAGATCCCAGAATTAGCATGTGGGACAGTGAGAATGTGATACCAATTCTGCAGATTCCAAAATCATAGGTTATTCTAAGAACCTGCAATATCCTTTTCTGGGTAATTAAGGCCAAAGCCCTCAGGACATGGAGCTATTAAACCCATAGAACTGCTCTTGGGTGCATTTGGGGGAGAGGCCCTATTTAGATTATCCCTAGGATCCTTTGGTATGATACTTTGTAAAAATAAGCCATTGGTCCTATCTGGAGAATCACAGTGCTTCCTGGTTTCATCCCGACACCGAAATGGCAAGTTCACTAATTACGATGTGGAGTAATGTTTGATGATCCCCTGTCTGGCCATCGGGTCAGCACGCACCACACCAGGGACATCTCTGATTGCACTAGGGGAGTACTATTGGTGATTTTGGAAAGCAGCAAGGAAATCCATCTGCAGTCGGGAATCAGGTTCGCATGAAAGAGGGATTTCCAAATCAGAGCAGACAGTAGACGCTCGACCACATCAAGGAAGAAACAGACTTTCAGGCAGACATCGAGTTGCAGCACTGGGGACTGTTGACTGATTAGCCAACCGCAGGGTGGGTGGTGCTGAGCTCCTGGCTGGAGCAAAAAAGGAAGAGTGAGGCTGGAAGGTGAACGGAAGCAGGCAGGGAGGCATGAAGTGTCAGGATCTACAACATCTGGGGATGCTTAATCAGGAGGAAACGTAGACCTCCCACACAGTAGCGCTATTATGAGCTCTGATTACACACTAGGGTACAGAAAAAAAATAACAAACTAGTGCGCTGGTAAATAATAGCCCTCCTTGATGCAAAAAACCTACCGCTTTCCTGAAGCTTTCCTCTTCAGCAGCATGTCTGAGAGGCAGATGATGCCGAGTGGGATAGGAAGGCAGCTAAGTGCCTGTCTAAACACAGACAGCTCTTGGGAGGCCCGTGACAGAGAGGAGAAGCCCGAGCCACGAAGGAGAGTAATGGCCCAAGATTCCTTTGGGGAGATCTGCCCCATTGGAACTCAGGTCTTCCTGCCTCAGAACCAGTGCCTGAATCAGAGGGCAGGGTGGGGAGGGGGTTGTGAGAGGAGGGAGAGGGGACGCAGGACCTCAGCTCACTCATTTACTCGCTTGTTCGTTCACTCATTCATTAATTCGGTATGATGTTAAAAAGGTGTGCTCTGGAGTCAAGCTCATCTGCATTCAAATTCTAGCCCCATCTCTTGAGAGCTCTACAAACCCGAGTGAGTTAGTTTGCCCCTATAGGCTTTAGTTTCCTCCAAGTGGTTCCTGCCTCATGGAAACGTTATAAGGAATAAAATGCACGGCCCAATAACGTGATCATACCACCATTGGGTTAGGTGCATATGGGTGATCAATGGATATATGCTGGGGTTGTTATTGAGTCTTTCAAGAAGTAATGACGAGCTCTGGGCTAGCTGCCGAGGGTACAAAGAGGGTGGCTTAGGGGCATAATGTTACCTTCCACTTGTGGAATAAGACACATGGCAAACTTTTCTTCTAAGGCCCTTCTATTTCCTTTCTTCCTACTTTCTCATATATAGAAAACCCCATAGATGAACAAGGGAGAAAGGGGGCTCTGTGGTCAGAGAGGAGATGAGAAAATGGGAACATTCTAGAATCCTCTCTGTGCCAGGCATACAGTAGGCACTTAATAGTTGAATAACTAAGGTGACTCCAGGAGGACTGCATTCTCAGAAGGAAAATGGAAATTTTTATTTAATTTTCCTGGTGTTTTGGTTACAATAGTCACTCACTTGGAATTCAAGGTCGCCAACTGGTGGCCAATGGATCAGGTCTGGCCCAGTGATGAGTTTCGTTTGGCCTGCATGGTGTTTTAAAAATTGGGAAACTCTTACATTTTATTCATATAAAAACCTGGATTTCTGGCTTCTCTTGAAAACTGAGAAGGCCTGGCCTCCCTGGCCTGTATTCCTGCGTGGAGTCTGTGGAGGCTGTCCCTATTCCGGGGACTTCCCCTCCTTGTCCCCTCTAGTGCCACCACCCCCTATTGTATTTCACCCATCCGGGATGAGGGCACTGCCTTCTCCATGCATTTCCCATGTAAGCCACCACCTCGTTGGATTGTTCTGGCCATCCTTGAGGTGATCTCAGGTGAGGAGGGAAGACCTGACTCCTGGCACAGCCCTTTCTCGAACCCATGCCCTCTCTGCACTCACTCTGTCCCATGCCTCTCTGCTCAGGCTGCAAGTCCTGATGACTGACCTTTCTCTTTCCACCCAGATCAGTTGGCCCCGTGTCAACATGGCTGAAACCACCCTTCCTTCATGATGATTCCCCTTCCAGACAATAAGAAAATGATTGAATGACAGTTATGGTGGCATCTGATACAAGGGCAATTTCCCTCTGGTTAGCCGAGCGCAGGATGGGACATAACTGCACATTCTTTGCATACCGTCAGCATGACTGAGAGCCATCCCATAGCACGGGCTTTGCAGATTCTGAGATCCTGACATTCAAAAGTGAAGACATAGGGGAGTTTGAGCCTCGCCCAGTATAGTGGCTTTCAAGCTCACTTTGTTCTTTTTATTACCTTCAATCAGCGGCACACTTTTTTTTTTTCCTCAAATGAATCCTTACCTGGGGGCCTAATAAACCCAGAATTTCCCCTGGCAGCATGTCCTTGGATCGTCGGGAGCATAGAAAGCCTAACTGAAAAACATGGTCTCAATTACCTCGTGCATTCCATGAATGAGGAAGCAGAGGCCTAGACAGGGACAGCGGCTTGTTCAGGCTCCTGGTGGGCTTAAGTGGCTGTAGACTCAGCAGGCCTCCTTCTGGGTTCTGGTGCCCTTTGCCCTCTGACACATCGTCCTCAGCAGCAGCTCCCAGAGCAGCAGTCACAGCTGGACCTCTGCTCTGTCACTCTGACTGGGCACGCAAGCAGGATCCATCTATGGCTGAGTGACAGCACCATCACTCACTTCTGATTTCTGGGTCTGTCCAGACTGAGTACTGCTGTCTACCCAGAGTAGCCAGCCCCCAAGACAGCTCCAGTGCCCCTGCCTCCTGGTCTTCATACCCAGGTAGTCCCCTCTCACACTGTGCCATGTTGGTCTGTGTGACCAGTAGAATACAGCAGAAGTGCTGGATGTCCCTTCTGAGATTAAGTTAAAAAGACACAGCAACTCCTCTCTCTCTCTCTCTCTCTCTCTCTCTCTCGCTCTCTCTCTCTCTGTCCCTGGCATCGCTCATTCTGAGGGGAAGCCATGTTGTGAGCAGCCCTGTGAAGAGGTTCATGATGAAGTCCACTGCCCATAGCCACATGAGAGAGCTTGGAAGCATATCCCACAGGTCCAGTCCTGTGTTCAGGGAAGCCAGCCCTGGCTGACGGCTTGACTGAAACTCTGTCTCTGAGACCCTGAGCCAGAACCACTCAGCCAAACTGCTCCTGTGAGGTCGTCAGTTCTCATTGTTTTAAGCTGCTGAGTTTTGGCGTAATTTATTACCCAGAACTAGATAACTAATACACAGCACCTCTCAGTGATGTGTGCTGATGGGCACCTTCACGAAAACTTTAAAATTCAGTCAAAAAAATCCACAAGTATTTGGCTTCCTTTTTAAAGAAATTATACATGGAACTAAAGATGGAGGGTTTTTTTACTGAGCTATAAGTCACATAACAGAAAATTCACCACATTGGGCTCAGTGCTGGGAGAGGAGCCTGTTTAAGATTCTCTCATTCTGCCTCTATCCCTCCGCCTCCACTCTCTCTCTCTTTCTGAAAGAAAGAAAGAAGGAAGGAAGGAAGGAAGGAAGGAAGGAAGGAAGGAAGGAAGGAAGGAAGGAAGGAAACAAAGAAACAAAGAAAGAAACAAAAAAAGAAAGAGGGAATTCACCATTTTAAAGTGTACAATCGGTGGTTTTTATTGTAGTCACTCTGCCATGCAGCCATCTAATTCTTCATCTAATTCTAGAACATCTTCATCACTGCAAAAATATGACCCTTACTTGTTCCTCCCTGCCCCTATCCCCTGGAAACCATTAATCTGTTCTCTTTCTCTATGGCTTTGCCTATTCTGGACACTTCATATAAATGGAATCATACAGTCCTTGGATCTCCTTGGCCTTTTCTGTCTAGCTTCTTTCATTAAGCATAATATTTTCTGGGTCCATTCATGTTCTGGTATATATCAGTACTCCATCCCTTCTTATTGCTGAATAATATTTCACTGTATGGATATACCACATTTCCTTTATCCATTCATTAACTGGTGGACATTTGGGCTGTCTCCACTTTCTGGCTGCAGTCACAAACATTCATGTATACATTTTTGCATGCATATGTATTTTCAGTTCTCTTGGGTGTATACCTAGAAGTGGAATTATAGGGTCATAGTGTAATTCTATGTTTAACTTTTTGAGGGACTGCCAAGCTCTTTTCCACAGTGGCAATATCATTTTACATTCAAGATGTGGATTTTGAACCTAGTAAACAGTCTAACAACTGGACAAAAATGGAACATCAAAATATGCATAAAATTGAGACCTAGAGAAATTGACTTTTGACTTTTCATCATTTAGCATGTGGTTTGGTATTGCACAGACTCGGGACTGTGGTTGTAGTTGAGCCTGCTAGTTGTACCCTGACATCCATTCTTCCCTCCTTCTTAGTAATTGACCCCTTGAATTTAAGCTGGCTCTTCACTGCCCAAAATAAAGGTGCTAATTCTTAGCTTCTTACACAGCTAGCATGACCACTGACTGAGTTCTGGTAAATGAGATGTAATCAGAAGTCTGGTCTATGTCTTCCAAGAAATGACCTCAAGGGGAAAGAGGTATGCCCTTTTTCCTCTTCTTCTCCCCTGCTGGTTGGACTACAGAGGTAATGGCTGAACTCAAGATGCCATTTGGCTTTAGGCTCTTCTTCCTCCTGCCCCTCTCCTTCTGTCCACTTTGGCCTCACTGAACATCTTTCAACTCCTTGAATAGACCATGCTGCATCTCACCATGAGCTTTGCACATAGTGGTCCTTCAGCTGAAAATTTCCTACGTATCCCATATCTGCTCGACCTAGTCAACACCTGATCATACCTGGGATCTCCTGAGAGAAGCTTTCTCTGACCGCCTTGACTCATGTGAGGACCTGCTCTGTGCCTCTTGCTGCTCACTAGTGTGACTGGCATGGGGTCTGGCACATGGCAGGTGCTCAAAGAATGTTTGTTAAGTGAATCAATAGATGACTTCCATGTCTTTGCATGAACTTGGCACTGAACCTCTCCAAGATTTCATCATAAGAAAATGGAGACAATGGCAGTGACTACTTCTCAGGGTTTTTGTGAGTATTAACTAGGGAAACACTGGTGAAGTGTGCTCAAGTGTTAGCCGTCATCATGGCTCCCACCATGGGTCCTCACTGACCAGGTGTGAGCAAGATGGTTGAACAGGGAGTAAATGCATCTTGTGAAGATACTGGAAACTCTCTGATTTCTCAGGACTATAGGAGTATAATAACCCATGGCCTCTCCTATCATTTACCTGCCTGTGCCACTGACCCAACACACGTGTGTTGTGCCTGCGACTGATGTGGGGTTTATGTTAGACACAAAAGTCTAGTCAGGTGAATAGATGTTAGAGAGATAATAAAATATAATGAGGAAAAGCTTGATGTCCTTTGTCAGAAAAACTCAGAATCAAATAGGAGCTTTGTCAGCCCTGGAAAGTTACATGGTCCCCTGAACATCAATTCCCTCATCCTGAAATGGGAGAATATTAGAACTTACCTGATAGCACCGTGTTGAGGATTAAATGTGAGCAAGTCCCGATGCCTGAGAGACAATAAATGCTCAATAAGTGGCAGCCAGTACTGATTACCAGAAAAGACCCAGAGCACACTTCCATTTGATGAGCTTGCTGCTTCCTGGGATGATGAGGCCAGGTGGCACGTGCAGTGTCGGCATACTGCACGAAGGCGCAGCAGAGAGAGGCTCTGTCCTCAGCAGCACCCGAAACTGAAGCCAAGCCAGGTGAGGATGAGCCACATGAGACCTCCACAGGATCCAAGCCAGGGGACAGATGCTGCTGATAAGAGCTGGTCATGGCAGGCCCCTCTCCCTGGGAGCTGGGAGTTGGCTTCTGCCCCTTAAACAACACTTGCCCCTGTGCTCGAGGCCTGACTGACAGCAACTCTTGTCACCTCCCCGAATCGAGGTTCATTCAGTCCTAACATCTACCATCTTCTGCTTCGTTCCAGAACTTACCAGAAAGGATAATAAATGACAACAGGGCTTTCTCCCCTCTGTCCTCATCTTGTATGGAGTAAGGAGGAGGTAGATGATGAATAACAGACCTACAAGAGATTCACAGGTCACTCTGCTATAGCGGCCACCCGTGAGAAGCCTCCCTGCCCTGACTCCCACGGAGCCAGAAGCATCCTCCTGGCCCTGAAGGCATGAATGGCAACACGTTCTCCAGGCCCATTGTCAAACATCACTAAGAATCTCAAGATGGTGATGGCAGAGCGTTGAACCAAGCGGGAGCCCTTTGAGCACAGGACCCCGTGTGACAGCACAGGCCACGTGCCCAGGAAGTGAGTCCATAGTGCTGGGAAAACTGGCCAGTAAGCCTGCCAGAGAGCCTTTCAGGAAGCAGGAGAATCTCCTGAATCCATGTTTAGGCTTGGGATGGCAACAGAAGTGAAGGGGGAAGGTTGGGATAGATACTAACAGCCAGAACTTCTTGGAAGGCAGAACCTGGGTGTCAGCCTTCAAGTGCCCTGGACCAGGCCTGTTGTGCGTGTCACCTTCTCACATGGGTGGCCTGTCCTCGTGGACATCCCCATTTATCATGGAAGGGTGGCCAACACAGGCTCTGCTGCTGAGTGGGACTAGAGCAACCGTGAGATTTCTCTCTCCTGCCTGGATTTTTGTTGTTTGGTATCTCTCTTTATCCCAGCTGAACTCACTTTTTTCCATATACTTCCAGGGTTAGGACCCTGAAAATTCCACACCTATGGGGGCAAGCCAACTAAAAGGCACATGTCTTACTATGGATGGGTGACTGACCACGGAGTGGTGACACAATTGCAGGTCTGGGAATCCTGCGTAACCACTCGCTCATATACATCTTTCCCCAGCAAGCACATAGGTCATGCGCGTGCGCACACACACACATGACTTAGCCCAAGTCTGACAGATCACAGACCATTAAGTAATGTGAGGTCATGTTATGCTCTGAATGTTTGTACCCCCTGGAATTCATATGTTGAAATCCTAATGCCCAATGTGATGGAATTTGAATGCAAGGCCTTCAGCTCTGCCTTTAGGAATGAGAGTAATGCCTTATAAAAGATGCCCGAGAGTGCCCTCTTGCCCTTTCTGCCATGTGAGAACACAACAAGAACTCTACGACCCAGAAGAGGGTCCTCACCTGGCCATGCCAGCACCCTCATCTTGGACTGCCAGCCTCCAGACTGTGAGAAATGAATTTCCATTGTCTGTTAGCTGCCCAGTCTACGATCTTCTGCTGTAGCAGCCCAAATGGGCTAACACGGGTCAGAGGGTGATGTGGGTGTCCAGTCTCCCTCCTCCCTGAGATATCTCCCTCCCCACCCAACCCCTCCAAATCTTCATGAAATTCCACCACCACCACCACCACCACCCCTGCTGTCAAAAGAGAAACACCCTACAAAATGAAACCAACCTACTGAAAGCTCAAGACTGCTTGCTCACATACCCCAACCCGTGGAGTGACAGAGACCTCCTCAGAGGAGCGTACATTGAACTCCTTGACTTAGCACCAGCCCTAAAGTGGAGCCCATGCTTGCACTGAGGGACTATCATTCCCCCCAAGCACTCTGAGAATGTGGGGGGGGCTGCCTTCACGTGGAACATTGACATGACCTCATTTCACATGCACCACAGTCTTCGAGTTACAACAATTGTCAAACGCTCAATTGTTGGTCCCAGCACAACAGTAAAGAAAACAGAAGGAGGTCCACTAGCTTTCAAAACAATGGTTTCATTCAGCTTCCTGGTCACACGTGTTGAAGGCTTCATTCCCTCCTAACGCTTGAAATTGCTTCAGCCCATTATGGGGCAGGAATCACTCCCTCCAGAGGCTTAGACAAATAGCCAAGTTCCTTAGGTGAGGGTCATCATCGGATTTGCTTCCCTACCAGATGGTTTCCACCGCCTGGATGTCATCCCTCCCACCTCCTGGCCTGCAGCTGGAGGGCCCACTCTCGCCGGCCAATTTTACTTTGTCTCTTAGGAGCCTCGCCCTTGGCAGCTTTCCCCAGAAAAGTGAAACTTGACGATGGAATTTAAATTAAAAGTCCTCAGAAATGGAAATTCAAGTTAGGAGGCACATAGTAAGTGCTTGGTAACAAGAATGAATGAAGGAACAAACGAACGAGTGAATTTACCCGAGGAGCTGACCCCTTCACCAGTAAAGAAAAAAAGAAAACAGCTATATTTCAGGGTTTCTGATTTTTGTTCCTCAGCTCTTCCTTACCTACTGAAGAGTCCTGGAGCAGTTTTGTTAGCACTGCAAATGTCCGAGTCCTACCCCAAACCTACTTAGTCGGAGTCTTTGGGGGAAATTGACTTTGGACTCGACATTGCTAACAAACTCCTCAGGGAGTGTCTTGGGTTAACAAAGTTTGCAAAGTCATGTGCCACAGGCACTGCAGCCTCGGGAATGAACCAAAGGCTGTCAGTCAGGGAGTTCTGCCATCGTGATTACTATCAAGTGGTTCTTTTTCTTGAATAGCAGTTTGGGGAAATATTAACAGATACTCACTTTGGTTTGTGGGCTGAGCTCAAGCAAAGAAAACCCTGCAAGAGCCAAAGGACTCATAAAAACAAGTGCATGAAATATGCTACTTCACATTTCCACAGTAAAAGAGAGCCCAGGGGTGGCAATTACCTAGAGAAAAACAGACGATGTTTAACAACGCATTAAAATGGTGCCTGGTTACTGGTTACATCACAGGGAACTCCACATTTCACTTCATGCAACCAGCGAGGAGAGTGGGGAAAAAAGAGAAATGCTTGTGGGTCCAGAGCTCGCCGATTTCAGAAAAAAAGACATGAGGGTTTTCTGGAACAATTATTCTCCTTCTGAAATACCAAGTGTCAACTACAGAGCTCATGTCCAGACGTAACTGAATGTTGTATCGCTTAGAAGGTCTGTGAGGAATATTTCATGTTGGCTAATAAAGCCTGTAATGTTACACTGCATTCAGCAGAGCTCGCTTCCAATACTTTATCTACATGAACAAAAGCTCACTTCTGCTCCACAAAGGGACCATCTGGAAGGAGCTCACAGAATCATGGCTTCGGTGGAATACCCCTGTTGACCACTGTCCCCACCTTATTCAGAAGCTATGGGGGCACAAACTAGAAGTTCTTACTTGCTAGACAGAAAAGAGCACTGATTGCTTAACTTACGGGGAGCAGAATATTGTGGTATTTCATAAAGGCATAAACTTTCTACTTAGGTCTCTCTTACCTGTTCTTTTCATTGTCCACTCATTTCCCATCATGCCTCCCATTTTAATCCCTCTCTGTATTTGTAAATGAAAGTAAGTTCCTGCTTTAAAAAATGTAGACATCAGTGAGTAGCATGAATTGAGTATTTTGAGGGACAAAGGGACAGCTTGTTCATTGTGGCCTAGAGGCTAGTGAAAAATAGAATAGGCTGATCACAGCACTTTCCAACCATATTATAACAGGCTGTTTACTTGTTCAAGATCCCCTCTTTGATGTAGCCCTGGAGGACAGAGACAGTGCTTTATTTCTCTCTCTGTCTTTCTATATCTAGACAAGTGGAACATAATAGGCACTCATTAAATATTTGTCAAGTGAATGAATAAAGCCATGATCAAAAGAATGGAGTCGGGAGTGAGGAAATGAGTCTCTCAGAGTATGATTAATGGATGTAATAGTCCAGTCACCTTGAATTTAATCAAAGGCTTACAGGAGGTTGCCAAGAAGCAAGAGCTCTTGGAGGTGTGAAAGGTAGATCTGTTCATAAACAACAAGGAGTCCTTTCTATTCCTACAGGTACTTGAAGACAAAATGCTAACACCTCTTCACTTGGCACACAGAATACATGGAATAATCATTCGAAATAGATAGCGCTTTAACTCTAAAGTAAAAACAAGTTAGTGTTTTTTAATGTGTAAAAGAGGGAAATTTCAAACTATGAGTTTCACCCTGCAGAGTGAATATCTGTTGTTCAGAATGCCCAAGAGAACAAACTTCTTACCTTGTCCTGGATACACTCGACTCAACTCCCCGGAACAACCATGTGGTTTGAATAGAATATGCTGTTTTCGTTTCCATCCCACCCCACTGGCCAGAGTGATTGTTTCAGAGGTCAGGATGTAACCTGAGCCAGGTCAGTCGTTTGACCCCTTTCCTGGCCACAACCCATGGTTCAGGGCGAGATATGAACGGAACCTATGAGGGGCCAACGAGAGCCCTTCCCGGGGTTAGTGTGAGGGTCTCTGGTCTCTGGGGGTAGAGATGCAAGCCTGTGGGTTGACCACACCACCCACGGTGCAGACGGAGCTGTTCTCAGCAGGAGAGAGAATCCAGAGTCCAAGAGAGAAGAACATCATGGGCGTCCTTGGGCCGTTCCGGTGGATTCATGGAACTTCTGTCTGCCCCACACATCTGAATAGGTATCTGTCATTTGCAGCCAGAAGAGATCTAATGCACTCAGCTCGATGCTCCAGGCTCAGCAGTATCAGGTGAGGTTAGTGCTGTTCTTGGTAAAAAAAAGATGATTCTGTCGCATTTCCATGTCCTCATGCAATCATTAGCATCCAGCTGTCAAAGCAAGTAGCTCTCCAAGCAATTCAATTCCTTGCAAAACCAAACACAAATGACTTCTTTTCAAAATTCGGTTTTGTTTGTTTTGAAGAATACAGCTTTATGTCTTGTGCCATTGCCATATTTTATTTTGATGGTTCAGAAATTTGCTTTAAAGCTTTCAGATGACTCTTATCTGCATTGATGCATTTCCTAGACTATGTCAGTCAAATGTTGATCTCTGTTGTTTTTCCATGTCTGTTGTCCTCTAGGAATTTCTGCAGCTGGCTGCCTCAGCTCAGCTACTTTACAAAGGAAGATACTCTATTTTCTTTAAATTAAAATAAATACAGAAAATGTTTTGAGCTGCTCCCTTCCTCTCATGGATTTCTTAGATCTGAGCCACAGATTTCTGTTTCATTTCAGCCAAAACAAAACAGAATAAAACCAAAACCCACAGGAAAAACTAAGAAGTAGTAAAATAAATCATACAAAAAATGTTAAATAATTGAAAAGATGGTGAGTTTTTTGTTTGCATATAAGACAGAATACAATATACTACCAGTTATGGAGACCACCAAGAAAGCAAACTCAATCTTAGGCTGAATAATAAAAGACTATTTTCTATATAACATGGAAGATGATCGACCATTCTCTGTTTTTCATTTATCAATGCGATTACCACGATGTGTCTGTATTATGATGGGCAATTCAGGATGCCACACTGGGAGAGTGACAGTCACAAACTGATGAAGGTCCAGTGTCTAGGAAGCTGTAGATCTGAAGTCTGTGATATTTTGAGGAATGAATGAGAATACTGAGAATGAGCCAGAAATGAAAATAAGCTATGGAAAAGTGCATTACTATGGTCCTGTGAGGTGGAAAAGAGTAACTACTTATCGAGGATTTTATGGAGTGGATTGAGGCAGAGGGTAAAGATTCAGAGTGCTAGAGTTCCCTTCTGGCTGCCCTTCAGCCGTGGATAACACAGCATACGGAAGAGCAAGAAGAGACCCTAGCTCTGCTACATTTGATTACATAGTACTGGGCAAGGTTTTAAACTTGGAGAATCTCAATATTTTCATCCATTAAAATAGCAATAATACTATTGAACTGCTGTGTTTCTGTGAAAGTTAAGTAAGATAAAGTATCACCCAAATACCCTCAAGGTATTCAGCCTCTCCTCCAGATATAGAATGTGCACACGTCAACGACCAATTAACACACTGATGAGGGGAACACGCCAGAAAGGTAAATCTCTTTAAAAGGAGTATGGTAGGGCGCCTGGGTGGCTCAGTGGGTTAAAGCCTCTGCTTTCGGCTCAGGTCATGATCTCAGCGTCCTGGGATCGAGGCCTGCATTGGGCTCTCTGCTCAGCCGGGAGCCTGCTTCCTCCTCTCCCTGTCTCTCTGCCTGCCTCTCTGCCTACTTGTGATCTCTCTCTCTGTGTCAAATGAATAAATAAAATCTTTAAAAAAAAAAAAAGGAGTATGGTAGAGACAGAAATATTTATAGTCACCGCCAGAAAGACTATTTGAATGAGATTGCTAAATTAGTGACAAAACTGGCTAATGATCCACAGGACAGCGAAACCATAAGCTTCAGGGATGATCTTTCCTCTGTATGGAAATCCTTTACATTTCACTTCCATGTGTAGAGGAAGGAGAGACCTTTTCTTCCTCTCCTCAATTTAGGTTATGTCGCTGAGGGTCTGTAAATAAGATTGACCAAAGACAGATAGACAAGAGAAGAAGTCCGTAGCACCCAGAGCTGTGTAAGTCAGAGGGGTGGTTAGAACTTGGGTTTATTTATTAATTTAGGGTTAGACAAAGGAAAAGGGGTTTAGACCTTCTGGACAGTTGGGTGGGTGAAGTGGGAGGCAGATTATGGGAAGGGGGAAGGATGGTAAATAAAGGTCTTTTAGTAACATCACTTACTTTTCCTTTCTGATCTGACGGGGAGACACCTTTTTAAAAATTGAAATTGCTTCAATAAATGTAAGTCTCCTTTATAGAACGAAAACTTCAACCCTCTTTTCTACAGTTTTTCCTGCATCTGCTGGTTACGCATGGCTTCTAGCTCAAGATAATCCATATATCAGAGGCATATTTTGAGGTGGTGTTTTCTGGTACCCCACATGTAGGGCAAAAGAACACTTGTGTTGCATTCAAATAAGAAGCACTTTCCACAAGTTAACACCCACTGTTACAGAGCTGTAAATTAGCCTCGTCAATAGTAAACTGTGAGTCACTGCTGTGCCTCCAGAGAATGAGCTCATGCCGGGGTGAGGCTGCAAGGTGGCGCTCTGGGGTGACACCCACAGGACATGTGGTCATCCTGGTGCTTACTTCCAAGTGGCTGGGTTTCCCCCCCTTCAATAGACCAACAAACTGTCTCAGACTCCATCCCACCAAAGCCCAGCTCCATTCGCAGTTTTCCTAGGATTCCTGGCATCTCAGAATTTTCTGGTCACTTTGATGCTCTGCCTGTGATATTTAGCTTTCTGTGTCCACCTGACCAGATTATGGTGCTCAGTTATTCAATCAAATATGAATCTAGGTGTTGCTATGGAGTTGGTTTATCGATGTGGTTAATATCTACAATAGGTTGGTTTTATGGGAAGGAAATTAACTTGGTAATATGATTAGGCCTGGTCCAATCAGTGGAAAGGCCTTAAGTAAGCAGAGCTGAGGTTCCTAAGGGAGAGGAAGTTCTGCTTCAGAACTGCAGCTTTAGTTCCTCCTGAGAGTTCCCAGCCCGCTGGCCTGCTCCACAGGTTTGGGACTTGCCAGCGCCTGGTCACCAGCTGGACCCCCGAGACCTGAATTTTACTGCTCACCTGCTTATACCCATTGATTTTTGTCCCACATTTTGCCTTAAGTTCCTCTTTCCAGCTTGTCTCTTAACTCAGGTGAAAGACCTCAAGGGCATAGCATGCGATGATGGAAATCAAATGTACCCTTAGACGCAATAACAGCTGCCTGGATGAAGAGCTCCATTGGCCCAGACCACCTTGACTCACGCCTGCGCAGATGGACCATGGAGTGACCTGTCGAGTGATTGCCAGTAACTTTACCTCATTATAGTACTAAAATCTCCACCCAAGGAGGAGCACAAGCCTCATTTCCAGAACATACAATGTTTGTTAATGCATATTTCCTCAAGGCATCTACGTGACCTTAGACCTGCTTCTTCCTACGATGACGAGGCCCCCTTTCTAAGTAGTTATTATGATGCAGGATGGCTGGGTCTGAGGACCCAGAGAGGGTCCAGCAGGACTAGCCAAGAGGCTAGTCCTCTTGCATTTGATAGAAATCAAATGCAAGCTGAGAGGAAGTGAGAGCAGAGTTGATGAAGATTTATGGAGAGTATAGGTACTGACAGTGTCTAGGAGACTCAGAAAGAAATGAAGAGTGAGTCTTGTCTTTGCCTGGGGCTGGGGTTTTTACTGAGGACGGTGGCCTGGTGCACATGTCTTCTCAGTAGTCCAGGAATGAAAAGGAGTGTTTAGGTGTCCTCTGTAAGTTACTTATGCTCTGGAACCAGGGATCCTCATGAGCCCAGTCACTCTTAGACGTTACCTATTATGCTCACAGGCTCCGAAGAGGTCATTAAGTGCTTGACTTTACAAGGAAGACATATCTTAGCTGTTCTGTAAGGTGTGTGTAAGGTAGAGGTGTAGGTCCTAGCAAGAACAGAAGAAAGAAAAGGAGTGAAAAAAGCAGGTTTTCATGGGGTCCCTTTAGTTTCCCTCTGTCGATCCTAACCCTAAATAAAAGAAATCCATTCACCCTGGCTTGAGGAGTCATGGTTTTGGAAGTTTTTCCTTGCGATTGCCTTATTTGCTGCAAATAAAACTTCCTTTGTGTGACAACTCCACCTGGCATAGTGTTTGTATCTGTGACTCACCAAGCAGCCCACTCGCTTAGTTCTGTTACCTTCCCACAATCACATAAACTGCTTCCTTGAAACAAACAAATTTATGAATACATTTATGTATAAAAATATATTAAATATATATAAATATACATATATAAATATATAAATATGTATATGTATATATACATATACACGCACACACACACATACACACTGTATTGGTTCTGGTTCTCTTGCCAGGTCTCTTGCTCCAGGTGGCTGCTGCCCTTATTCTGTGCTAGTTTGCTCTGTGCACGAGTGTTACTAAACTTCATTAATCCAAGGCAGAGTATGTTACTAACTTTAACAGAAGCTTTGGTGATAATCTATCCCTAGGAAATACAACAGAACCGGAAGCTGGAGATCATTGTTCTTAACAGCCATCTGTGAGCAGCACAAAAGTATTTCTTACTGCTCAGCATTTTCTTGGTTCCCACCTGCTGCTGTGTTGGAGCCCATCCTCTCCCAAAACCTGTCTTCCTCCACTCTTCTCTTGGACGTCAGACTTCTAATTTCAATTTCCCCCAGTGCCAAAAGAAAACCCCAAATTTCCAGCATTCTGTTCTATGAAGAGTATAAATTCTGAGGAGGCAGGAATGTTGGTCCATTTATTTTCCGATACATGCCAAGCACTGAGAAGAAAACATGTCATAAGGCATTCAATAACTACTTACTGGATGAATGAATGAATTGAATGAATTAAATAAATCCAAAGCTTTCTTCTCCCAATGACTCCCATTCTAGCTTAACACCAAATGGCCTACTTTGCATAACTGAAAAAGTCCATGACCCATCTTTGCAAAATAAAATGTCCCGACTTTTGCTAAATGGTTGGCAGTAGGTATGAGTTTATCTTGGCTATAATCCCCAGTTATTCAAACACTAATGTAAGAGTCTTTGTGAAGGTATTTTGTAGATTGTGATTAAAGTCCATCATCAGCTGATATTGTAGGAGAGATAATCGAGGGCTAATCTAGGTGGCTATGACTCAATTAGTTGAAAGGTTTAAGAGCAGAACTGAAGCTTGTCTGAAGACGAAATCCCGCCCCTGTATGGCAGCTTTGGCTTGGGCGCAAGAGTTCCAGGCTGCTCTTCTCAACAGCCTGCTTTCTGGATTTTAGACTTGCCTTGACAGCCCCAAGAACTGTGTGAGCCGATTTCTTGTAATAAGCCTCTTAATGTGTATCTCTTGCTGGTTCTGTTTCGTGTGCTAATTCCTGAATGATACAGTAAAGTGTAAGGTCAGCGGCTGCAGGAATATTTTTTAAGGCAATTTTTCTTTCCCTCCTCTATATAAAGACCCTAGCATGGCATCTAAAACATAACAAACTTTAATTAAATGGTAGTTAGCATTACTATTCTAGAATTCAGAGAAAACCATGTAAATCCAGGATTTGCTTGGATTTTGCCAGTCTTTGAGATCCTGGTTATTTCTGTCAGAAAATCTTCCCACACTTAATTGCTAGATGATCAACTAAGGGATAGTCCGCTTCATTGTTATCACTCATTTTCAATCTGACACAGCCCAATTTTAGAATAAGTTTTTCTCTGATAAAATATGTTTAATTGAGCAGGATCCCAGTGGAGCTAATCTGTAGAAAGGTGTTGTAGACCTAGGTCATCTACAACTGTCCTTATCTTTTATTTTATTTATTTATGTATTTATGTATTTATTTATTTTTTCAATGAGGCTCCACACCCAGCATAGAGCCCAGTATGGAACCCAATGCCCAGCATGCAGCTTGAACCCATGACCCTGAGATCAAGACCTGAGCTGAGATCAAGAATCAGACACTTAACTGACTGAGCCACCCGGGCACCCCGTCCCTATCTTTTAAATAACACCTCTCCACATTTTGGTATTTCCCATATTGTGAATTCTGTCTCCCAAGAAATAATTTTTGTTTAATTCTTATGTTTCTTAGCTATTTTGTTCCTAGAGGATGACATGTGACTTAGAGCCCAGAACTCAGAGTTACAAGCTGAGCTCAGAGCCCAGCTTGGAGCAAGACTTGGTTTGGAATGAGTTCCCTGGGACCTGACACTAGGCCTGGGACAGTGGTGGCGCTGGCTCCCTTATCACAGTTCTGTAGCACCAGGTGTCATTCCTGAAAGCCTGGTCTAGAATTCAATACTGCAGCCCTCTCAACAATTCTGAGAGTTATATCCAGGGTCTCATAATAAATCCAAGAGTGGATTGACTGTCAGTAACTAAGCATCCTGGCTGATACAAATGAGTTAGGGTATGGGAGATGCTTTATACAACTTTGCCGAATTAATTATACATTCTGTACTTACATTTAAATTATACATATAAATTATGCCTATGGGGGAGGAGACTTTCTAATAGTACAAGTGAGTGAGTAAAGTTGAAAAATAACTCTCTATCCCATCATCCCAACCCTCCAGTTTGATTCCCAGGGCAAAAACTATTAACAATTTTTCTTGAGTTCATTAAAAAAAAATGTTGGTATATGAACACACACACACACACACACACACACACACACACACACCCCTAATCTTTTTAAACTCAAAAGGAATATACTATATTTTTCCATAACTTGATTTTTAAAAATTTCTCAGTATACATTCATTATCTTTCTAAATCAGTATAGATTTACCTCCTTATTTTTATGGTTATATAGTAATTAATATTTGAATGTGTTTTAATTTATTTAAACAGACCCTATTGATGGGCATTTAGGTTTTATTAACTTGCTGCTCTTCCCATACTGCCTTCAACATCTTTTGTAAGTTGGTACAATGATATGTCTTTGTACACACACATACCATTTGTACAAATTTATCGACAGAATAAGTTCCCAAAGTGGAATTGTGACATCAAAGGGTGTTTGAATTTTAAATGTTGATAGATATTGCCAAATTCCCCTCCAAAAATGTTACCGAAATATATTTTATACTCAGCAATTTTCCTCTCAAGCATTAATGAGCTTTAAACTGCAGCAGCTGGAGTTTTGTTTGGTTGTTTTTAGAATTTTGCTTCTTAAACATTGCTTTCTGGGTTTACTTGCTTACTCAAACAAAAGATCAGAAGAAGGAGATGAAAATGAGACAGGACAGAGGAAGCCGAGATGGACAGGCTCAGACCCAAGGACCGAGAGTGGCATAGACCAAGGAACAAGGCTCAGACAAGGGAGCTTGGGTTGGCAAAATGTTGACCAGGGAACACATTCCTTAGACAAGATGGAACCTTGCAGGGCTTCCTTTGAATCATCAGATATGGGACTGCAGACACAATAGATTTATGTAGGTGAAGTATGTCAGTGTAGATGATGGAGGAGCTACAGGAAAGCCGCCCACACTTACAGGGCCTGTCCCAGGATGTGGTCCAGTGTTCCATAGGGTGTACAAAAGAAGCTTTGTGTGCTTCCCAACCTTGGAGAGACACTCGGAGTCTGAACTGTATGAAGTGCTACAACCCTTCTCATATCATGCATATATTCAGATCTACTAGCTAAGGTATAACATTAACAATCAGTGTTTCTCTGGCTCTGTTGCCTCCTGTTTTTCAGGAAGACTAGCTTTGCTCACACTCCTCCCAAGTAGTTCTGACATGCTCAGGTATTGTCTGCATGTGCTCAAGAGGTCAATTCTTTCGTCTGCAAAAGTGGGATCATCTTAGAGTCTCCTCTACGTCTCTGGGTGATTATGATGGTATCTTCTCTGACTGTCATTGTTCAAAGATGCAATTATGCTTTTGGCAGTGAAAGAAACCAGTATATCTTACCCCAAAATATGCCACTTTTTCATAAAGATTATTTTGAGCTGAAGGTAATCGAGAAGTAGAAACAAGAGAAGCTCTTTGGCCTTCCTCTATTTGCCTAAAAGCAGGACATGAACTTTCAAAGGTGTCCCTTCTCCTTTCTCTAACAGGAAGGACAAAAGTTAATCACTGAGGACAATTTATCAGGTTAGAGAAAGCATTAGAAGAATATACATAACAAATTTTACTAACTAGACTTTATCTACCGTTAAATACCCATATATTTATCTTCCTACAGTTTGCTGCCCTTCCTTGTCCTGTCATTTCTCTAAACATTTTTGTTCTTTTTTGAGGATAGGCTATAAAGCTGAATTCTAAGCTACCTCTTTGAGTTACCATCTCAGGTTACTCCCATATGTTACATGTATAATACACAGTTAATAAATTTGATTCTCTCTTCTTAATCTTCCTTTTATACAGAGCCCAGCCAAGGAAACAAGATAGGTACAGAAAAAATTTTTCCTTCCCTGCTATTATTGTATCATTGTCTATTTCTCTCTTCAAATCTATTAGTACTTGCTTAATATGTCGAGGTGCTCTGACACTGGTTGCATATTTATTTATAACTGTTATATGTTCCTGACAAATTGTCTCCTTGATCATTATATAATGACCGTCTTTATCTCTTTTTACTGTTTTTGTCTCAAAGTCTATTTTGTCTGATATAAGTATAGCTACCCGTGCTCTCTTTTGACATCCATTTGCATGGAATGTTTTATTCCATCCCTCACTTTAAGTCTGTGTGTGCCTTTAAAGCTGAAGTCAGTCTTGTGAAGACAGCATATAGTTATATCTTGTTCTTTTAAATCATCCAGCTACTCTGTGCCTTTTGAGTGAGAATTCAATTTACATTTAGTGTAGTTATTGATACTAAGACCTTACTAATGCTCTCTTATCAAATGTTTTCTGACTGTTTCATAGTTCTCTTGTTCTTTTCTTCCTTTCTTGGTCCCTTCCTGTGTGAATTGAAGATTTCCTGTAGAAATCTTCAGTAAGTTTTGTTTTGTGGTTACCATAAGGCTGACATAAAATATGTTATAGATATAACACTCTATTTTATGTTGATATGAACTTAAATTTGACCACATATATAAAAACTACCTTTTTACATCTCTCCCTTTTATGTTTGTGATATCACAATTTACCTCTTTTTATATTGTCTATTAGTTAACAATTATTGTAGCTGTAGTTATTTTTAATACTCTGGTCCTTTAACTTTTGTACCAGAATTAAGTGGTTAATGCTCCTCTATATCACGTTTTAGAATTTTTCTGAATTTGACTATGTATTTAACTTTACTAGCATATTATATATTTCCATATGTTTTCATGTTACTAATTAGTGTCCTTTCATTTTAATTTGAAAAAAAATCCTTTTGGTATTTCTTGTAAGGCAGTTCTAGTGTTGATTCTCTCAGCTTTTGTTTGTCTGGAAAGCCTTTCTCGCCCTTCATTTCTGAAATACATCTTTGCTGAGTCAAGTATTCTTGGTTGCCAGATTTTTTCTTTGAGCACTCTGAATATATCATCCCACTCTCTCCTGGGATTCTCAATCAAGATTCTGCTGAGAAATCCACTGATAGCCGTATGGGAGTTTCCTTGAAAGTTACAAGCTGTCTCTCTCTCTCTCTTTCTTCTTCTTCTTTTTTTTTTCTCTTGCTGCTTTTAAGAATCTGTCTTTGACTTTCGAGGTTTTAAAATATGTGTCTTTGAGGAATCACTTTAAGTTGATTCTGTTTGATGGCCTATGAACTTCATGAACTTGAACATCCAAATCTCTTCAGATTTGGGAAATTTTCAACCACCATTCCTTTAAATAAACTTTCTGTCCCCTTCTCCTTCTTTTCTTCTGGGATAGTAAAATTGGTTTTCCTGATGATACTCCATAGATTACATAGGTTTTCTTCATTCTTTTTCATTATGTTTTCATTATTCTACTCTGGCTGGATAATTCCAAGTTTCCTGTCTTCTATCTCACATATTCTTTCATCAGCTTGACCCATTCTTGCTGGTGATACTCTCTATTGATTTTGTTTGTTTGTTTGTTTGTTTGTTTGTTTGTTTCATTCATTGTATTCTTCAGCTCCAGGATTTCTGTGTGGTACTTTTTAAATTATTATTTCTGTCTCATTTTAAATTTCTCATTTTGTTTGTAGATTGTTTTCCTGATTTCAATGTACTGTCTTTCTGTGTATCCTTGTAGCTCATTGAGTTTCCTTTAAGCAGCTATTTTGAATTCTTTATCAGGTAAATTGTAGATTCCCATGTCTTCAGGTTCAGTTAATGGAAGATTGTTGTGATATTTTGGTGGTGCCATTTTACTTTGATTTCTCATGATCCTTTGGAGTTTTGCTTTGCTGTCTCTACAGTTGAAGTAGCATCACCTCCTCCAGTCTTTACTAACTGCCTCTAGGAGAAAGACATCTTTCTTCACCCCTGCTAGGGATTCTGAGGCTATCTCAGAAATTATGTGGCTATACCTGATCCATGTTTCTGGCTCCTCTTTGTTTCTTAGGCGTGTATGCCTTCTCTAGATTCTGCAACACATCAGGCTGAGGGTTAAAAGTCTATCCTTTGTCTTCCCAAAGGTGGCAGGGAAGCTCAGTTTTGTGGTTTCTCTCTGGCTGGCAGATTTGGGCCAGCTTTCTGTGTGTGCTCACTATTTGTCTGCCAAAGCCTGCTTGCACTGCAGGTGGGAGGACACATAAGGAGCCTGTTACATGGTGATGGGGTATGTGGGTGTGGCATTCTAAGAGCTGGGGTGCCAGTGTGCCCACTGGCTGGAGGGATTTCAGGTGGGATATCCCCAGCAGCTGGGGGTGGGCCTGTTGATGGAGTCCTTTTGCAGCTAGCAAGATTTCCATCCCTTTAATGTCCCCAGACAGTCCCATCTGCTGCTTTCTCTGCCTCATCCTGTTTCCTACTCACATAGCTCATGATTCGGTACTTGGGTGGGGTGACGGAGAAATGAACCCCTTTGCCAGTGCACTGCACAGCTGGGGAAGCTGGGTGCCCATGTGCTCCCCTTTCCCTTGCAGGATAGATCACAGGCAGACAGGGTCTCTCTTGGCCCCAAACTGTTCCACCATGGGGCAAGAGTAATAAAGGCAAAGTCAAACTCTTCCTCTTGTCCACTCCAGTGTGTCCAAATCTCTTTCTATAGGTTTTTCTCCAAAAGAGTGCTGGAACTTTTCCTCTAGAAACCAGAACCTCCATGTAGGCTCTCTCATCCATGGGGGATTTTGTGAGACAGTGTTTTCCAGGGGCTTCTGGACTACAGCCAAGAGCAGCTGAGGTAGGTTCTTGGGCCACTGTAGCATCCACAGCTGGAATAAAATTCTGCCTATTACTTATAAACTGGTGGGCAAGATATAGGATGAAACCTGTAGCAACTGTGCTAGGGTTCCATGGATCCTCTTTTGGGAAACTGTAGGCCAAGGGCTAAATGAATTAATACATGCAAAGGTCTCAGGAGACTGGTGCAGAGTGGTAGCTATTGCTGCACTGGGAACAAAGGAACTTGGCCCTGCGGAGAAGCTTGGCATTAATACCAAAATGTGTAATATAATAAGGTTATTGGCTTAATTAAATTAAGTATACCTAAGTTCTCTGGGCACACAGAGGAGCTCCACAAGTTTGCTCCACAGAATTAAGAGATGGTTTTTACTTAGTTGTGGTATTTGGCTGAGATTTAAAAAATGATTGGGTGTTTCATAGTCAGACATTGGAAGGAGAGGGTGCTTTGGAAAAAGAAATCACATGGGTAAGTATCACTACCTGTATAATAGATGATTACCAGCAAGAAAAAACTGTGAAGGAAATGTAGGCATTATATTTCTATTTAGTTTTCAGTCTACACAGGTGATCATTTCCTCGTACACTTTTGCCTTGATCAGAACTGTTAGAATTTAGAAGTATTTGCTAAATCTAACTTCCTTATGTGAACTAGACAATTTGGGGGTTTTTTTTGGTTTTTTGTTTGTTTGTTTGTTTTTTAAAGACTTTATTTATTTATGTGACAGAGAGAGAGAGAGAGATCACAAGTAGGCAGAAAGGCAGGCAGAGAGAGAGGAGGAAGCAGGCTCCCCGCTGAGGGGAGAGCCTGATGCGGGCCTCAATCTCAGGACCCTGAGATCATGACCTGAGCCGAAGGGAGAGGCTTAACCCACTGAGCCACCCAGGCACCCTGAACTAGACAATTTGTAAAATCCAAACAAATTTTAGTTTACTAAAGCCCGCAATCAGAGCAAAAGTATGCACTTTAAAAAAAAAGATTTTATTTATTTGACAGAGAGAGAGAGAGAGAGAGAGAGAGAGAGAGAGAGAGAGAGAGAAAGCACCAACACAGGGAGCAGCAGGCAGAGGGAAAGGGAGAAGCAGGCTGCGAGGTCCAATCTCTGGCCCCTGGGATCAGACCTGAGCCAAAGGCAGATGTTTAACCAACTGAGCCACCCAGGCGCCCCGGAAGTGTGCGCTTAATAACATTTTGTTCAAGAAAAATAAACTGGAACACAATTAGTTCATATTCTATATTCTTCCCTGCTGCAGGCTTAAATTGGCATTCAGTAACCAGCCGAGAAACAGGAACAGGTATGCTTGTGGCACTAACGCATTCTAACAATGTTTCAGGAAATTCATGATCATATTACCATGTTCCTATTGCGCTTTTAAAAGCACTTTACATTGAACAAACTTGGTGCTATTTCCAGCGCAACTTGTTGGGATTTGAAAGCAAATCTTAGCTCTTGAGAAGAATGAGAGAGATTTAAGGAGGTGTGGAGAGAACGCTGAACTAAATCCAAAATCTCTTTATAAATGTATTTTGAAAAAAAAATAATTCACCATTGTCTTTAAGTCATAACTTCTAGAATAAGGAATAGAAATTGGCAAGTCTTATAATATGCAGACTTGGCCAAAATAGTCTTTCACTTTGTGAAGGTTTTTTTTTTTTTTCCATCGTTAGTGGAAGCTCTGTTGCTGCCTTGAGCTTGCAAGCTCTTTAGGCAGCCTCCTTGCTCCCTTTAGAGAACAAGAAAAGAGTCATAGTGGAATTCTCACTGGAGAAAGCAGGTCCAAGGGACGTGTGAGCGTCCCTCTCTTCGTTACCCTTATGCCTGCCACGGTAGGAGCTGAGACTCTGTGGCCCATGCCACCACCGTGGGTTCTCATTAGAGCCTCAGGGACAGCATGGCAGTGCAGTCAGGAGCTTCCGGTGCCATCCAAAGGGGGCAACAACATGGAGCACAAGAGGAGGGACAAGAGAAATATGGGAACCGTCATTATCTGACTTCCCACATTTTGTCCAAAGCCCTGAGGACCCCACTGTGAAAAACACTGTACCAGGAAGAGGAGACAGAGGAAAGAAAAGGAACAAGGGTGGGGGTGGGAAAGGACATGGGGTGGGAGAGAAGGGAGAGGCAGAGAGAGGCAGAAAGGGCAGAACGGGACCAGGAATTCTGTTGGGTCAGAGGACCTTGCCAGGACCATCATTTGGTCAGAGCATGGTTGGCCCCTAGATGGCGCTGTGTAGTCAGCAAGTTCAGAATCCAAGTACAGAATCCCAACTTTCCCTCTGGTGCCTTTATATACGGGACGCTGGTTTGGATCCTTACCTCCACAGAGCAGCCAAATTAACTCCTAGATGCTACCTTTGTCCTCTTCTCCCCTCCCTCCAGTCTCTTTCTCATCTACGCTGTGCGATGCTAGGGGCTTTACACATATGTATTATCGCGTGGGTGCACGCAGGAAGCCCGTGAGAGAGGCTGCGTTATCTGTTTGACGAAGGAAAACACGGAGAGTCAGGTATATGAAGCAAGAAGCCCAGGCTCTCTCAGGCTCAACAGCTGGGAGGCAGGATTTGAATCCCGATCTGTAGGTCTGTGGAGCCTGACAGCGGGCATGGTTGGTTGGTGTCGTCTTTCCTGTGTGTTTTCTAGGGGCCAGGCTGTCGGCCATCTGGCCCCTCAGTCCATCGACAATCTTTATTGGGTAAACACCGTGCTGTGTATGAAGCCCTGCCCTGAGCCCTGTCAGGGAAAGTCACAGGTGACTTACGCTTCCACGGGCGGGGGTGGGGGGGAATGCGGGGGGTTGG
>LNAC01000784.1:92054-103855 GCA_002007465.1 Ailurus styani | reverse complement strand
AAAAAAAAAAAAAAAAAAAAAGAATTTAAACCTGAGTCCCTCCTACTCTGGTTATGTGTTCTCAAACATGATACAGGATGGCCCACTGGGGAGCTGGAAGGGAACACGGGAAACTCACAGAATGTAAATAGGGGAATGGGTTGGGGTGGGGGAGCTGAGAATGGGGATGAGGCTGTACAAGTATGCAGAGGCCCAATCAGGAAGACCTTTGTGTTTTTTCCTAGAAAAAGCTTTAGTTCTTATAAACAACTTGGAAACCTATGTAATATGTATATAGTAGCCATATTAGTCTAAGGATAAAGAGAAGGAAACATGAGATGAGCTCATGAAAAACAAAACAAAACAAAACAAAGCAAAACAAAAACAAAAACAAAAACGCTGTTTCTCAGAAATGTAATCAGAATAGCTGTAGGTTAAGGCCTAATATAAGGATTAACTTGTTTTTCCATCAAAGTACAACTGAAAATAACCAAGAATAATGTTGGCTTCACATTTTTCCATTTGTACTGAGCAAGGATATTTTGGGGCATCTTATGGAAAATATAACCTCAAGGGTTAAGGGAGCATTCATCAGGCATCTCCGTGAATTCCTATAAGGAATTTGTGCTTATATGAGGCAAAACTTCTAGCACATAGTCCTAGACAAGGGGCCCACAAGGAAGGAAGGATCCCACTGTCCATGGGGGGTTTAGTCTGTCCAAGCCTGCCCAGACAGCCTGTACTCAGGATTGGGGGAGGAGAGAGGGAGCCCTGTATCAGAGAGACTAGATAGAGTCAGTTGGTCAAAAGTGAGGTTGGCCTAAGGAATGTGGAGCCTGTCACTGGTGGATTAAGGAAGGGCATTTGCTACACTAGTATTTTTCCCAACAAACTAGACCAGCACTGAGGCTAAACCTAAGTCCCCTAAAAAAAATAAGAGAAAAGTTTGGGTATAAATAGAAAGAGACAGAGGAATAATAGCTGAGGGTAAAGGAATGGATCAACGGGTGTGCAATGAGACAAAGCCAATATTACATTAATCCTTTGAAAGGGACTCAGAGCAAGAGATGGTATCATCCCTTAGCTCATTTATCCCAGATGCCTGGAAGGGTGAGGCCATATATTGCAGGGACTACTCCTGCTTTGAACTTGCCAAGGTCAAATGAAAGCCCACAAACCAGAGTGGCCTTTTCTGGGAGATGTTGTGGTCATGTGATGTGATGATGGACTGGACTAATTGCTAATAATTGAGCAGGACTCTTTTTTCAGGGTATATCTACCATACTGTGGTGTTGTATCACACTGGCCTCCTTGATAAGATTATAATGCCAATACTGATGCTCAAATTTATTAGTCGGAAAATTGAGTTAAGCCTCTTCTTACCTTATGCTGTCTTCTCCAAATCTTAGGCATAGAAAACCATGGTTGAAGGCTGGGGGTAGCCTGTGGAGCAAATACCCCTGGTCTGAATCCATTTGTCAGGCTGCAATGACTGGAACTTATCTCTACCTTTATCTGCATCTAGATATTTTGGAGGACAAGATGTAAGAGTGAAAACTCCTTCAGTCCCAAACCAGCAGGTGGCTAATGGATTAGAAGAGGAAATGACTGGTGACTCATTCTGGGTAGAAAGGGGCTTAGGGTGCCAGGGGAGGCTTATGGCCTTAGGGGCCAGGAAAGGGTTGGTTAGAGGAGGAGAAGGGACAGCACGGGCACCTGAAGATGTTGTGTCACAGAGCTGTGCTCTGAGCCATTGGCCCTCCACGTAGGGAGGGCACCTCTCCATGCCTTGTCCTAGACACTGGATGTGGGGGAACCCAGGGCCTCAAAGACATCATCCCAGAGACTTAGGACCCTGTGGATACACCTAGGCATCAAGGGTGCCAATGGCCAGAGCTTTCCCACTTGGGACTTTCCCCTCTTATGAATAGTCAGGTGAGACCAGGCCAAGGATCAAGAACCAAGGCACAGTGCCTGTGAGGTGGGACCAAGCAGGGAAGGGAGCACCCCACCAGCCTGAAGGTCCTGCAAGTCCACAGTGCTGAAGCAGCACTGCCCAGACAAGCTGCATGAACTTGACCCCTCTGGGCCTCAGTTTCTCCATTTACAAAACAGGAGTGAGGTTGGACTCTTCGATCCTAAGATTATCTGAGTTGGTCTCACATAATTCTGGCCACTCTACCTAAAGGGTGGGGACAAGAGTGAGCAGCTTGGGACACAGGAGCATTTCACTAAGCCGGACCAGGGCTAGGATGTCCCGTTGGCTTGTGGCCTTGGAACAGACCTGGGGGCACCACACTGACTGGGTGCCAACATCCCCCTTTGGCTTCTGAGAACCTGGAGGGTGAGGGCTGTGATGCTGACCTAAGAACTTCCTGAAGAACCACATGGAGAATTGGAGAAACATAGGGCATGCGTCACAGGGAAGGAGCAGAGGAATTTGACTTCTTTTTAGTCTCTGGAAAAGAAGACATTTAGGGAGAATGTCAGTGGGATCTTTATTCCCCAAAACCATGGAAAATGCTTCTCATCTGTCCTGAAATGAAAACAAAAGGGAATGGACCTGTTTTGCTGTTGGTGGGAGGTCGGTCACTCATAGGAAGAGCACAGATGTGGGGGAGAGGCAGCTGAAGATAACGGGCTATGGGCAGTGGGGGTGTGGGACATAAACCCCAGAGAGCAGCATCTGTCTAGTAGCGGCAATAATAGTAGCTGTCGCCTGTTATGCATCCAGTTTCTTATGTTATGCTACTCCACTCTATGTTACTCGCTTCATCTATGAATATCCACGGAACGCCTGCTACACTCTGGCACCGTGCTAGACTCAGGGGTTACAGTATTGAGCAAAAATAGGTGTGGTTCCATGGTGCTCTAGGTGGGGTGGGCTGGGTTCTCGGGCTGCTGGGTGAGTGGGAATAGATAAAACACGTAAATGTATCATCGCAGGAATCATGTACAAATGCCACAAGAACTTGAAATTAGACACATCTGATATTCTCTGGAATGTTAGGAAAACTCACTTGCCCCTATCAGATTTCCTTGTCCCGGTTTCACTGAGGAGGAAACTGTCCACTTGCCCAGATTACACAGCAGTTAATTAATGGCCAGAACCAAGATTTGCAGCTACCCAGGTCTGTCTGATCTCAGACAGAGACTTACTTCTCAAACACTTGACTCTAGAAACATCTCATTTTGGAGGATGGAGGTAGGAGTGATCTCTTTCATCTCGGTGTGCCTTGTAGGTCTTACAGTCCTTGAGAATCTACTTTTCCTGCCCTGTCCTGGAACAGAGACCCATAAACATTTCCACTGACCTCCCAGTGTTCCCTCAGACTATCAGTTCCTTCCCCCAGCCTGTCCCTCTGCACCTGCACGGTCCCAATGGGAGCCCACACCCCTTTCCCTGGACCTCACCAGGTTGCAGACAAAAAACAGTGGCACACCCGGACAGCCCCCCAGGTGCACAGTGCAGCCTCGAGCTTCCCTGTTCCAGGACTGCTGAGTGTTTTCACGCATGTGGAGGGTCCCTTGTGTGCACGCATTCCACCTCAAGGTGCTTGCTGGTATCTGTGCAGTGGGCAAACATGCAAATGTTGGTGTGCACGCATGGAAAGGTACACGTATGTTCAAGTGCGTGGTGTTCATCAACACTGCTGGCGTGTGTTGTGTTCGTGAGCAGGAGACTATAAGCCAACAGTCTGTGAGCCTGTGATGCTGAGGCTGAGCAGGTTTGAGAGCCCATCCAAGGCAACGCAAAGGGCTTGCAGTTTTCCCAGGGATTTAGGGACCGGGCTCACTGAGGGAGAAGGGGGAAGCTGGATCCTGAGGGGAGAGAAGAGTCCACATCCCTACGTGGGAACTCAGGCTGTGTTTTGGGGTGTGTTGGGAGGGGGAGGCAGTAAAACGGAGAAGAACAGTTGATGAGAAACCCCTGGGAGGGTGAGCTGTTGTCACTCTGATGCTAGAAGCCTTGGGTGTCAGGTGTCCCCTTTTCCAGGTCAAGTTGAAGCCCAGGACACAGTTTCCTGGGTCCCTTGGCTGTCCGGGAGTGCTTCCCTGATCTTCTCTTCTTTATTTGTTTTTTAAAAATATTCTATTTATTTATTTGAGAGAGAGAGAGCAAGCGAGAGGACAACAGGGGAGCGGCAGAGAGAGAGAGAGGGAGAAACAGGCTTCCCGCTGAGCAAGGAACCTGATGCGGGACTTGATTCCAGGATCCCAGGATCATGAACTGAGCCGAAGGCAAGATGCTTAACTGACGGAGCGCCCCAGGTATCCGCCTGCTCTTCTTTAGTTGCCAGGACTCATAGGGCTGCAGCTTACTGGATATGCATCCTGTATTATTTACTCCTCACGGACCCCTGTGAGATGTGGGTTCTTGTATCCATTATATAGATGGATAGAGACTCAGAGAGGTTAATTGACTTACTCAAGTAACACAAGTCAGTCTGTGGCAGGGAAGGACTTTGAACCCAAGTGTGTTGGATCTACCAGCCTGTGAGTTATCTAAATTCTGTTCCATGGACTCCCCCAGATTAACCTTTGTTTTGTAGACAAGGCCTGCAGAAGTGACGTGATGAGGGCAGGGACACTCAGCATAATAGCCACTCATCTTCCACCTCTTCCCATTTGCCCCTTATTTGGCTTGTCACATGCAGCTCCTGCTGCTGCTCTGGGAAAGGAGTGCTGACATACGGAGGAGGTCCGGAGCCTGACATTGACCTTGCTCACAGAGACCTCCTTCCGATGGGCCACAGCAGGCCAGGACCCGGGTGCTCTCAAAGGCCGTCAGAAGGCAGGGAAAGGCTCTTTTCTTAAACAGGCCTGTGCTTGGCAAGGGAAGGGAGAGGCCAAAGAGGTGTCCAGGACCTTTCCTCCTCTACGGAGAGGGGCCTGTTGGGCCTTGGCTGTTGCCTATCCAGCAACAAATGTGCCCAGACAGGATGAACCGAGGGCCAGTGCCCAATGCCTGCAGGTGAGTCAGAGCATGTGGGAGTCGGGGGCCCGTGTCTCGACAGCAGGGTCTGGTGGGGCTGTCTGGTGAGCACCATTCCTGGGGAACCGACTGACACCCACAAACCGGGTCGCCTGCCCACCAGGAGCCCATTTCCTTATTACTAAGCCCTGTGCTAGAGGCCAGGATGAGCCCCGGGGAGCCTGGGAGGTGAGCTCCCCATTATAAAGATAATTCACGGTGCACATGCAGGGCTGGAGGTCCTCCTGGGGTTAAGTGAGGGTAGACATGGCCATCAGAGCTCAGATGGAGGAGATGTCCTATTGCGGTGCTGCCCAACGAAATACAATGCAAACCACATGCACAATTTTAAATTTTCCAGTAGCTGTGTTAGAAAGTATCAAAAGAAACAGGCGCAATAAATTTTAAGAACACATTTTATTTAAACGAATATATCCAGAACATTCTATTTGTCCAAAATATAAAATATAGTAACTATAAATTATATGTGATCAATAACAGAAATTATAAACTAACCAGTTTACATTCTGTTTTCACAGTAAGTCTTCAAACTCCAGTGTCTATTTTTCCCTTCTGGCACAGTTGTCCTTGGACTGGCCATGGGGCAAGTTCTCAGTAGCCATATGCGGTGAGCGGCTAGGGTGTCAGATGGCGCAGTCCTGGAGGTGATCTGGACAGACAGAGGGTTCATCAGAGGCTCCCCTGCCTCCACTGTAGAGCCGGGGGTTAGTCATTCATCAGCCTCGCTGGGGAGGCAGTGTCCCCCTGGTCTGACCAGGTTCTCCGTGGCTGATGCTGTGGTCTCTGGGCTGTTTAGAAGAGAGGGTTTGAGGTTTGAGCTGGAAGACCATGACATTGGCACAGAATGCAGAAAACACGCTGGCTCCAAGTCAGGATGAGGAGGCAACCTAGTGGCCACCTGTGCCGATGGCCAGAGGCATGGTGGCTGAGGGACATGAGTGTGGAAAGGAGGTGGTCAGGCTTCCAGGGGTGCACACGGCTTGCCTCTCATACTTCCTTTGGCTTTATTGCATTTGACCAATGCCCGATTGTCTGGGTTTGTTGTTTGTTTGTTTGTTTGTTTGTTTTCCTCTTTGAGTGCTGCTGACTTTTGTTTTCCAGCCAGCAAGGTTGTTTTCATCTTTTTGGTCTGAAGTTCCAGAAAGGAAGGTTTTGTTTTCAGGATTTGATTAATTCAGAGTCAGCCCAGGTTTGGTTTGTTAGCAAGTCGCTGCCATCAGCTTCTGGACTCTACTTCCTCCCTAACCTTTCACTCCTGGTTGCTGCCCCGACCCCTTCCCACCCCAGCACACTCCTCCTCCCTCACTGGGTGGAGCCTCCCGCTTCCCAGGACACCCTCCCCACAGGCCCCTGGGGGATGAGGAGGGAGCCCAGGGCCACCGCTCAAAGTCCAAGGGCAAGCTGGGGTCTCCTTCTCTCCTGACCTACGTGGGAGGGGGCCAATGGTCTTAGTTAGGTATGTGCCTCTCTGCTCACCCTGCAGTGCCCTGTCCTAGGTCCCACACCAGCCCCCAGGGAACGGTGCCCTACGGAAGCAAATGGGCAAGAGAGTAGAGTCGGTCTGATCTTTAGGATGGAATCAGATGAAACGTATATACAGTTGATCCTTGGAAAAGATGGGTTTGAACTGCACAGGTCCACTTATACGCAGATTTTTTTGATACAGTACAGCACTGTGAACATATTTTCTCTTCCTTATGTTTTCTTCATAACATTTTCTTTTCTCCGGCTTACTTTGCCGTAAGAATACAGTAGAGCATACATATAACTTAAAAAAATATGTGTTGTTCAGCTGTTTATGTTATCTGTAAGGACTTTGGTCAACAGGAGGCTCTTAGTAGTTAAGTTTTGGGGGAGTCAAAAGTTATGTGCAGATTTTTCACCACACGGGAGTTAGCACCTCTAACCCCCACATTGTTCAAGGGTCAAACGTATATGTGTGTACACACACACATACACATATGTATGTATATATACATATACATATATATTTTTTAAAGTCAACCATAGTTCTCTTTTAGTTATTTAACTAAAAACATTGTTGCCCTTCCCAGGTCCTAAGTGTGACACAAGTGTACTCTATTATATATCTCACTGTAACGTTGCATTACTCATTATACATTTTATTTTATTTTCATTATACATTTTATAAGAAACACTTTATTATACAGGATTGGTACAAGTTAGTGCACCTTGAATTTAGTTTAAGGGATGTTTTACTATACCTCATTTTTTGCCTTACATTCTCCATAAAATGTATTCCTCATGTAAAAAAAATGTTTTTTCCTTGAATGTGTTTAACAATGTTGCTTAAGCTAGCATGTCTCAGAATCCCTTGGAGCACTTGTTAGAACAGATTTCTGAGCCCCACCCCAGGGTTTCTGACTCATGGGTGGGACCCATGACATTGCCTCTTGGGTGCTCCCAGGTGATGCTGGGGCAGTGGGTCCTTGGACTGCACTTGCAGGGGCCATGTTTTAACAAACACCAATACTATGCTTCCTGTAATTAGAACACTGTGCAAATATCAACACATTATCCCCATGACAGCCCTGAGTGGCATGGGCTTCTATCATCCTCATTTTACAGAGTAGGAAACCGAGGTATGGGAAGGTTGAGTAACTTGCCCCTGGTCACTTACCTAGTTGAGTACCAGAGCCAGAATTTGTTCATCTTTGTAATCTGTTACGTATCCCAAAGGAATCCAAGGACTCCCTGCTTACATCCCTGGATGATTGCCCAGTGACTGTGGAGGGTGGGCAGATGAGCAATGGGCATCGCTGCTCCAAGCACAAAGCTGGCATGAGCGAGAAAATTGCTTCCCAAGATCCAGTAATGGCTCAGCCTCTCTGGATTTCCCAGCTGAGATAGAGTCTGCAGAGTCAGCCAGGTGTATCCTGGCTCTAAAATCAGGGATTACAAATTCAGATGCCTACAAGGGCCAGACTCTAAATGAGAGACTCTAGCTAGATAGGAGAAAATATTTTCCTTAAAATCTCTGTTCTCTCTGTTGTTTTTTCTATCTTTGGTAGATACATAGTTACAGGACACATTTCACACTTATTTCAACTCCACTGTAAGAAAAAGAAAACATCAAAGCCTATCATATGGCCCAGTGAATATTTGGTCTCCTTTTGGGATAGACTGTGATCGGGAAGCCGTACAACTGGATAATCCGGCTCATCTCTAGCGGGGAGTTGTGCTCATTTCCAATCAATTGTCTCCAAGGCCAACCTCAAGAGAAGTTGAAATCCACATTTGTAAATGATATCCCTTGGTTTTTAAATTTTGCTAACTACAAATCAACACAGAGATACCAACGCAAACATATCTACAGTTGATTATTTTTTGCAGATATGTTTATGAACTCTTCCCTTTGTTAATATGTGTTTGTAATCTACAAATCAATACCCGTGGGACTTTTTCTGGTTATGCGTGGATATGCACACGGTGGCAAAATTTTGTGTCATCCACCACAAGCAAACCTAGCTGAAGTTGAATAAGGCGATGCTCTGCATACTTGTGTCAGCCCTTTTATCGTGTGGTGTGGAAGAAGCAGCTCCATTTCTCGTGCCAGTGAGAAGGGACGTCAAGATTTACTTGAATTAGTGTTTTTGTTTTCTTTGGGTAAATAGTTCATAGTGGAATTACTGGTCATATGGCATTTCTATTTTTAATATTTTGAGGAACCTCCAAGCTGTTTTCCACAGTGCCTACATCAATTTACATTCTTGCCAATAGTGCACAAGAGTTTCTTTTTCTGCTCCTCCTTGCCAACACTTGTTATTTCTTGTCATTTTGATTTTAGCCATTCTAACAGGTATAAGGTGAAATCTCATTGTGGGTTTTTTTTAAGATTTTATTTATTTATTTGAGAGACAGAAAGAGAGAACAAGGAGGGAAGAGGGGCAGAGGGTAAAGGCTAGATAGACCGCCCGCTGAGCAGGGAGCCTGATGTGGCTTTCCATCCCAGGACCCGAGATCATGACCTGAGCCAAGGCAGACACTTAACTGACTGGGCCACCCAGGCACCTTCGTTGTGGTTTTGATTTGCATTTCCCTTGTGATTAGGGATGTTGAGCATCTTTTCAAGTGTCTGCTATCCATCTTTATGTCTTTGGAAAAATCTCTATTTAGGTCATGAAAAAATCATGAAATGATTTTTGTGGAAGGTGTACAGTCTCTGTTTTGACGTGGATTTTGTTTTTATTTTTGTTTTTGTTTTTTGCATGTGGATGTCCAGTTGTTTCACTTATTGAAAAGACTATCCTCCCTCCATTGAATTGTCTTTGCTTCTCTGCCAAACGTTAGTTAACTATGTTGTATGGGTCTGTATCTCAGTTCTCTATTCTGTTCTACTAATCTATCTGTCTATTCTTTCACCAGTACCACATTGTCTTTGATTTCAGCCACTTCATAGTAAATCTTGAAGTTGATAGTGTCAGTTGTCCAACTTTGTTCTTCAATATTGTGTTGGCTATTCTGAATCTTTTGACTTTGCATATAAATTTTTAATCAGTTTGTCAAAATCTCACAAAATATTGTGCTCAGAATTTGATTGGCATTGCATTGGATATATAGATCATATTGGGAAGAACCGATATCTTAACAATATTAAGTCTTCCTATCCGTAAACACGGAATATCTCTGCATTTATTTAGATCCTTGATTTTTTTCATCAGAATTTTCTGAATTTTCAGAATTTTTCATCAGAATTTTTCATGAGAATTCCTCACGTAGATTTAGTCATATATTATTAATTTTTTTCTTTCTTCTTCCTTCCTATTTTCCTTCCTTCCTTCCTTTTTCTTTTGGCAATAATGTCAATAGTATTGTGTTTTTAATTTCACACAACAGTTGTGTATTGCTGGCATATAGGAAGCCAGTTGACTTTTGTACATTTTGTACTTTTTTTACATTAACTTTGTATCTTTCAACCTTGCTATAAGACTCTCTTATAACTGAGGCTTGTTAGTTCCGGGAGTTTTTGTTGTCAACTTTGGGATTTTCTACATAGTTAATCATGTCTTCTGCAAATAAAGACAGTTTTATTTCTCCCTCCCCAATCTTTATCCTTTTATTTTCTTGTCTTGATTTATTGCCTTAGCTTGGACTTCCAGTACAGTGTTGAATAGGAGTGACAAAAGTAAATATCCTTATCCTGTTTCTGATCTTAAAGAGAAAATGTCGGGCGCCTGGGTGGCTCAGTGGGTTAAAACCTCTGCTTTCGGCTCAGGTCATGATCTCAGGGTCCTGGGATCAAGGCCTGCATTGGGCTCTCTGCTCAGCAGGAAGCCTGCTTCCTCCTCTCCCTGTCTCTCTGCCTGCCTCTCTGCCTACTTGTAATCTCTCTATCTGTGTCAAATAAATAAATAAGAAATCTTTAAAAAAAAGAGAGAGAGAAAACATCTAGTTTCTCACCATTAAGTAGAGTGTAGGGTTTTTGTTCTTAAGAAGTTGAGGACGATCTCCTCTATTCCAGAGAAACAAAACCAAGAGAATCTGTATTATATAAAATCATAGAGATAGACCTGATGTTACACTCATTCTTTTTAAAAAAAGATTTTATTTTTAAGTAATTCTACTCCCAACGTGGGGCTCGAACTCACAACCTTGAGATCAAGAGTCACAGGCTCTTCTGAGTAAGGCGGCCAGGTGCCCCCCTGACATTCCATTTAGACAACTATTTCTAGGAGTCCATGTATTTTACGTGGATTTATTACAGAATGTTCAGCACCTCTATTCATGTCTATAACATTGCTCTCAACATGCTGAGCAAATACTATAGTTAGAAACATCATTTTTATATGTTTCTTTAAACAGTTATCTATATGCATTACAGAAATAAAAATATACGTAAATATTAGATATAGTATATTTTGCCCTAATCTCATTATCCACTCACTCTGCTCCACCAGTGACACACATATTATACCTTTTATGTTGTCTGTCAGGTAATTGGGGCTCTGTTCATTTTATAATCTCTTTTCTCTCTGTTCTTCAGATTGGATACTTCCTTTGGGTCCACTGCTTCTCTCCCTGGCTGTGTCCAGCCTACAAATGAGCCCATCAAAGGCATTCTTCATTTCTTTTTGACTTTCTCTTAGACTTTCCATCTTTGCCTGCATTACCCATTTGTTCTTGCTCATTGTCTACTTTTTTCCATTAGAGTCTTAGCATATTAATTATCGTTATTTTAAATTCCCAGTCTTCTGACTCCAACATTCTTTTCATATCTGAGTCTGGTTCTGATGTTTGCTCTGTCTCTTCAAACTGTATTGTCTACTGAAAGCTGGAAGTGATGTACTGGGGAAGGGGAATGAGGTAAACAGGCCTTTAGTGCATTGGTGGTAAGGTGTAGGGGGAGGGGAAGTTTCCTCCAGTCGTATTATTAGGTCTCAGTCTCTGATGAGCATGTGTCCCTGGGCTGTGACCTTTACAAGTGTTTTTCAGTCCTACTTACTACCCCACCATACCTCCTTACCTCCTGATTTCTTAGGTGAAGTGGGAAGGCTAGAGTGGGCTGCGATTGGGTATTTCTCTTCTCCCAGGTCTATTAAGCTCTGGTAAAATCCCATGTGATTAGGCTCTAGTGACATAATCTATTTTGAGGACAGGACTTGTTAAGAACAGAGTCCTCTGGGAGTGCCTGGGTGGCTCAGACGGTTAAGCGTCCGACCCTTGATTTCCGTTCTTGTCATGATCTCAGGGTAGTGAGATCAAGCCCTGCATCAGGCTCTGCACTGGGCACGGATCCTGCTTGAGATTCTCTCCTCTCCCTTTGCCCTTCCCTAACTCTAAAAAAAAAAAAAAAAAAAAAAAAAAA
>LNAC01000784.1:0-90160 GCA_002007465.1 Ailurus styani | reverse complement strand
CCCCCCGCCAAACCCCAGAGGGGATCCGGGTGGAGAGCAGGTGAGCTTGTTTCCTCTGAAGGCAGGTCATCTGGACAGTTAGCCTGCCCACATCTGTGTGGAGGAAAATGTGCCCAGCCTGGAGTGGGGAAGGCCCCTCGTGGGGGGACTGCAGCTGAGGTGATACCTCCACCGCGTGCAGGGGCTGGGTGCTAGCAGGAATTCCTCCACTGGGGCGGCTGGGAGCCTGGAGGCTTTGCTTCCGCCAGGAGTGGAGAAGGGGTAGCAATAACTGGGAGTAAGGGGGCTCCCCTAAAGTTTCCTGTCTCCTCAGGTTTCAGAGCTGGCGGGTTCTGCACTTCTGGGCAGGGGAGGGCACGGGGCATGGGTACACGAGCTGCAGGCTGACAGTGGGCCGGTGCATGGGTGAGGGAGGTGTGAGCCTAGCTCTGCTTAGTGAACAAAAGAGATAGGAAAAACAAACACATGCACAAACCACCCGTGCAAACCTCTCTTGCTCAGGAGCAGCGCACCTCTGGGGCTGACCTGGGATGGATGCAGGAACTCACGTGCATCCGGGGCCCAGCATCCTCTTGTTCTGAACTCGCTCTGGCCTCCAGTGTGGCCAAAGGCAGGGATAGCAGCCATGGCCCATCCCCCCTCGCCCATTTCCGCCCCACCCCCCACCCCTGGGCCCAGACTGTCACCACCCACGGTACAGCCCTACCTAGAGCACCGTCGAGGGTGACACCGGGGTGGGCCGCCGAAGACCCCGCCCCCACTATGTCCCAGAGACTTGCTGGAGCAACGAGGTGGCCTCTTCCCTCTCCCCAGGCTGGGGGTCCCCTGGTGGCAGGCTGCAGCTGTTCCTGCACCCAGGGGCCTCGTAGAGTATGCAGATCGGACTGGAGTTCAGCTTAGACTTGCCCACTGAGCCCCTGCAGTCCCTGGAACCCTGGAAAATGGTCTACAAGTGGACTCTGCTTCATCTCAAAGGCCCATTCCTGCAGGGAGCCCTCCGGGACAACTCTCCTCCAACCCCCAACATCCACAGACAGGGCTCATTGGGTGATGAGGACAAGAGGGGGGACACTGAACATTCTGGGGCATGGGAGTGTTTGGACACTCCTTGGGCCAGGAATTGGAGCAGGACTGAATCTTGATCATTAAGTAATCCTTTCCTTTCTTTTTTTTTTTTTTTTTTTAAGATTTTATTTATTTGACAGAGAGGGACATAGCTAGAGTGGGAACACCAGCAGGGGGCGTGGGAGAGGGAGGCCCGAGGATCACACCTGTCCTGGATGCAGGCACCAGGCGGGACACCAGGCCAATAGGGATCAGGCACCTTAGAGTCTAGCAGAGCTTCTGATCCTGGACAAGGTATTGAATGTATCTAAACCCACTGAGTAAAAAAGAGAATAAAAATATTTCCAGTACAAGATTACCAGGAGCATTGGATGAGAAAACGGAGGTAAAGGGGAAAACAGTGATTTCCAAACTTGGCTGTGACTGAAGTCACCTGGGGGGTTGTCAAAGGCACAGATGTCCCGCTGCCTTACCCAGAGCTTCTGATTTAATAGACAGGAGATTCGAGCTGGGTCCTGGGATTTTAAAAGCTCCCTAGGGGAGTCTAACATGCTGCCAAGTTTGAGAACCGCTGGTCTAGAATATTGTCTGGGCATAATGACCTGTCCGCACCCCGAGGCCCGTGCCACCCTTCCTCCCTGTGGCTGAGGGACCAATTCCAGCCCTGCTTGTGATACATCATTTGCACTGGTGAACATGTTGGCTCTGCCTCCGAGGCGGAAGAGGACGTCACAGCTGGTTACAGTCCTCAACATCCTGGGGGTAGGGGCAAAGGGAGCCCATTGGACATTTTTTAAAAAAGATTTTATTTATTTATTTGATAGAGATAGACACAGCGAAAGAGGGAACACAAGCTGGGGGAGTGGGGGAGGGAGAAGCAGGCTTCCTGCCAAGGAGGGAGCCCGATGCAGGGCTGGATCCCAGGACCCTGGGACCATGACCTGGGCCGAAGGCAGACGCTTAATGACTGAGCCACCCAGGCGCCCCACCATTGGACATTTGAGTGCAGAGGTCCCTGGGGCAGACACAGAGCCATGTCTGGCCCGTCCTGGAGAGGGCTGGGCACAGTGCCCTCCCTCCCTGGAGGGCCACACATGTGAGACGTGGGGGAGGAAAGCCCTGAGAAAGCCTCGTTTGGGACTTCATGCTGCCTGGGATGACTATAGGGCCTGGACCAGGTGGCGCCCACCCCCTGGCGCCCCACCTTTGTGGCATCTCTTCACCTGTGCTCAGCTCCTTGGCCCCCAGTATCTCTGAGCAGCCTCAGGGAGCAGGCGGTCCCCAAGATGAGGGACGCGCTAATGTCCACCACACCGCTACCGTGCTGCCCTCCTCCCAGAGCCCGGTGACAGACCTCACAGGCGTCCCCAGGGAGGCTGCGGTCAGGCAGTAGGAGGTCGATGGAGCTCCACCAGGCAGCAGAGCCCCCTGAGTGAGGGCAGGTGGAGAAGCGGGGGGCAGTCACAGACAGGTAAGGCTCTGAGTGGGAGAGGGAAGGCACTGTCCCCGTGCTCAGCTTGGTGATCCTCTACCACCTCTCACTAGCCACCCAGCCCCCAACCATGCTCCTCACGTCTCTGCCTTCCTATGGCTGGGCGGAGGGGGCCTAGAGCAGGTGTTGGCTGTGCCTCGAGAATTGGCTGCCCTGGGGAACAGGGCAGAACGTCAGTAGTGTTTTTGGAGACCAGGGAGAGTGGAGGACTCCCACCCCTTCACTCTGACCGGCCAGGGGCCCATCTTGAGACACTCAATGGTGGAAAAGTCCCTAGGTGATAGTGGGGGTCGCTGCCTCCTGGCACAGTCTTCCTCCCAGCACACAGGGGCTCCTAAAGAAAAATTCAGAGGCTCCCAGGCACCCATAACCTCCAAGACCCAGTGACTCTTGTAATGAGGGCATGTCCGGCCCGGGTGCAGGGGGGCAGAGGCAGGCAGGATAGATGGCCAGGCTGGGAAGCTCCCGTCACCAAACAAGCAGAACGTACTGCTTTTCCACCTTTCTTGCTCCTCCCCAAGCCCAACCAGAGGTGTCTCCAGGATAGTCCGGCTGAGCCTAATAAAGCATTCCCAGAGACATCGCAGAAAGGGGACAGCACAAGGACAGTCGAACAAGGCAAAGCAGGTGCACCCGCCCTGCCATGGCCTTGGGTTGCAGCAGGTTGGGCAGGTGCGTGGCAGGCGGCTCTGGGGAGCTGCTGGGTGGGGCTGAACCTGGGCCCGCTGAGGTGGCTTTGGGGCGGGCGGTCAGGGAGTCCTGGCGGGTCAGGGCCACATGGGGCTCAGCTCCTCCTTGCGGAGGAAAGCCAGCAGAAAGGAAGCTTCTGTTCCCAGTGAGCCTCGGCAGCCTGTTGCTGGGCAGGGTAGGTATGAGTCACTCTCATTTGCCCTATAGGCAAGGGAGTCACCAAGAGGTGAGGTCACTTCCTGATATCAAGCAGGCCCTAGCGGGGCAACTGGGAACGGGAGCCAGGGCTCCCAGTGCCCAGTCCTAACCTGGTCCCCTTGCCTTCCTCCTCTCCACCTCACACGATGCCTCCCATGGCTCAGGGGCCACCTTAAGCCTGATTTCCTGAGAGCGCATGTGCGTGTGACGTGGCTTTCTAGAGTTTCTGCGCATGCACACGTGTGTGTGGTGTGAAGGTGTGCACGTTACTTTGTGCAGGTGTAATTGCATGCTTGCAAATTCAACACACACGTGCGCGAGCTAGCGCAAGTCTCTCCCGCGTGTTCCTTCCTTGGTGACCTTGAGACCCACCGGATGTTGCCTCCTCCTCCCCGGGGTAAAGGAAGAGGCCCTCTCTCCCCTCCACAAGGCCCAGCTTCTCCCTGTTGCTGAATCCTCATCCCTCCCAGGGCCTCCAGGCTAGCAACCATCTTCTCTTTCCCATCTCTCTCTTTCCATCGGCTTTTCCCTCCACCTGGGGGCATTCTCAGGCATTCCTTAACATTTGGAAACACCCACCTTTCCAGGCTCTGGATCTCTCCTTCTCTCCGGATGTCTCCTCCCTCTCATCCCCCACATTCCCCCACCTGCTGAGTTTCTCAAGAGGGCAAACTTGTGCAACCTCCACTTCCAACACCAGCATCTACCCCTTTAGCTGCTTGCTGCCTGCCTTCTCCTAACATCTGCCTTTAAAAGAGCCCTTCTTCCCGAGACTGCCCCTGACTACAGAGCTCCCAGCTGGTGGGGCCTTTTCTCAATGCCCCCCTTTCTCTGACCGGACCAGAGGCTCCTCTCCACTGTACTTGGGAGATTTTCCTGGACTCTTACCTTCGTCTCCGTCCTCAGTGCCGCTGGACTGGTGGTGGTCTCCTGACAACCCCAGGTCTCCAGCTCATACCATGTCTCTAAACCCAGCAGTTTGGGGCAGATCACATCGTGCTCAAGTGCTGATGGCAGTTCCCCCAGGGCTGGCTGAACTGCCCGGAAGCTCAGCCTAGACCTGAACAGCTTCTGGTTTTCAGCCTTGTCCTCCCTGTGTGGCCATGGCACTCGGCACAGCATAAGGATTTTGCCTTCCCTGTTGCCTTCCCTGCTGTTATTTGCCCCCAAGTAAGCTTGGGGAGGGCAGGGACTCTGTCTTGCCCGCAGAGCCTAGCCCAGTTTTTGGCACATATGCACCGAATATCTATTGAATCAATGAGTGGGCAAATGAATGAAAGAATGAATGGTGTTGGCTGTCTGTGCAAGAGGAGCCATGGGCCTCACAGGGAGGGTCCCAAGGCTACGTGCCCTACATACAAGCAAGCTGCAAGGTCCTTCCTAATCACCAGCTCTGCTCTACCATGGGCTCACTTCCCTGCTGCATGAGCTAGTATTAGCACAACACAGATTCCTCTACTCCCCAGGTTCCAGAGTGGGCTCCAACCCACGTCCCCAGGATGATCCGTGCAGGGGCAGGGGGCCAGATGACCTGGGGTGACCCAATGACAGTCCCCACATCCTGGCTCTTGAAAACTTTGCCCTTCTCTGAACTCTAGTGGATGGTGGATTCTGTCCCATTTTCCATGTAGCTAGAGGATCGCAGTGGTTGTTTCTCTGGCAGAAGGACAGAGGCTCAGGTCTGTGTGAGACCCAGGTAGGGGGCTCACAGGCATGTTGTGTTGTGGGTATGGCGGGTGCGGGTAGTACCCAGGGGCAGGAAATGGGTGGCCCTGGGGTCAGGCACTCAGGAAATGGCTCTCATCTATTAGGGACCGTGTTTCTTAAGCCCCTATTGTGCCTATACCTCTGAGAATTTTGTCTCAAATGGTTCATTTTAATGGCTAGCGCTAGGATGGAGAGAAGATTCAGTGTGAAATTCTGACTGAGGGGAGGGATGGGGTGATAGTTTTTGGATGGGTCTGAGAATTCAGTTCTGTCTTAGCCTCAGGAGAACTGGGACATGGCTTTCTGGGTGGGCCAAGGGCTTCTGGAGATAACTTCCTTTTTCCTTTCAGGGGGCAGAGCAGAGGCAGAGAGGAAGTGGTTCAAATAGCAGACAGGTTTAGCTGGGCGAGAGGCAAAACCACCCGAGTCACAGCGCTGGGGTCCAGCCAGAGGCCCAAAGGGCCTGGGTCTCTCCACAAGCAATGTAGACAGAGCTGCACCTGCTGGGGCACCCAGAGGTTGGCTGAACCCATTTCAAAGGTGACTTGAAGGTCAGGGGTAGGGAGCTGTCTTGGTCCTTCTGGGCTGCTGTGGTAAAGTACCACAAGCCAGGTGACTTTTTAGCCACAGAAATTTATTTCTCACAGTTCTGGAGAAGTTCTGGACTTCTGCATTCCAGAAGTCCAAGATCATTATGCTAGCCTGGTTGGTTCTGATGAGGGCCCCTCCCGGGTTGCACATTGCCAACTCCCCCTTGTATCCTCACATGGCAGAAAGAGGACAAGGGAGCTCTGTGGGGCCCCTTTCCTAAGGGCACATGTTCCATTATGAGGCCTCCACCCCCATGACCTAGTCACCTCTCAAATGCCCCACCTCCTAGGCCCAACACATTGTCTCTAGGGTTTATCGTGTGGATTTGAGAGGACACAAGCATTCAGTCTGTAACAGGTGTTGATGCTGATCTTGCCAGAGTACTGGGTTTCTGTAGATGAAAGAAGGAGGCTGCTTGAGGGTCTGGGGGAGCCTTGGGTGTTAGGGTCCTGCTTGACCTCCCCACCCCCCCTTGATCCTTAGGATAAGATTAGGCAGGTCATACAGGCTCTCCAGGTTTCTGTTTTCCAACAGGGCCTGGACAGGAGGCTTGCTTGGCCCTGTCTTATGATTTCCCAGGAAGTGGGAGATCAGTGAGATAAAAGGCCAAAACAGAAACATTGAAAAATGAAAAAAGAAAGTGCCCAAACTCTTGAGAAACCATTGTTGTATCAGAGGTCAACCTGTGCTGGGCTGGTCATAGAAACCACCACATGAGGCCACACCTGTCCCACATACCAGTGACACCTGGGCTTGAGGCCATGAGCCTGGATTCCTGGGTTCTCAACCCGACCCTACCTCTGGTCCCTGTGCTCTTGCCTGCCCCTCTGTGCCTCAGGCTTTCCAGTTATAAAATGGGAATTTTTCTATGGTCCAGGAGTGTTCCTCAGTTCATCAAAGACAATGAGGAAGAGTGGGCCTTGCAGGAAGAGACAGCCTTGGGTCTCTCCTGGGGAAGGGGACAGGGAGGAAGTGATGGGCTGAGCCAAGCCCTCACGTCCAGGTGGTGAGGGAGGACCACGGAGCAGGCGCTATTGCCAAAGAGAGTATCTTGGCCAACTACTTCCACTCTGCACTGAGCCTGGCTGCCTTCCTGCCTCTCTCCCTTAGCCTTAGCTGGGCAGAGACTGTGGCCTTAAGGGAGACCCTGCTGCAGGGTGAGGAAATAAAAACAGAAGAGGCCAGGTCTCTCCCCTCATGGCAGAGTCCAGGAAACCCCTGTTTCTCTCACAGCTCAGGCACCCAAGGATCACTCTGTTGCTGGAGGCCCTCGGAAGGACAATTTACAAGCCTGTTGGAGACAACTGCACTGGCATTAAATAAGCCTCAATGAAGTTCCTCTTGTTGTCTCTGACCTCCCATCACTGCCAAGCCATTCCTTCCTTCCTTCCTTCCTTCCTTCCTTCCTTCCTTCCTTCCTTCCTTCCTTCCTTCCCTCCCTCCCTCCTTCCCTCGTTCCTTCCTTCCTNGCTTGCACTGAGCTGGATGCTGGAGACACAGATAGAGAAGATTGTTGCTGCCTTCAGCAGACACCAGCAGGCCTGGAGACAGACAAGGAAACACACAGTGACCTCTCTGGGGTGGTGAAGGCTGGGATTGTGCCCCTTGAAGCTGGACAGAGGAGGCAATGCCACGTGGGGCCTATAGGTGGCAGCAGACGCCCACCATGTCTGGCGGGGCTACTGGCTACCTGGGGGCAGGTACCCAGCCAGGCACCAGTGGGTGAAGTGCACCTCTGTCAGTGGGTTGGCCATAGGCGGGAGACCTGCATCTCGAATCTCTGTTCATCTCATCCTTGGAAAGACGTCTTTGAGCCCAAGTCCTGGGTCCTCCGCTTCTTGTCCTAATGCCTTCCCCTCACGTTTGGGAGGCAGCATCAGAGGGACCTAGCAGCTCCTGGGAGAGGCCAGACATTCTCCACACACCCTGGTAACCCTCATAACAACTCTGCCAACCAGCCGTCCTCNACTGGCTACCTGGGGGCAGGTACCCAGCCAGGCACCAGTGGCTGAAGTGGACCTCTGTCAGTGGGTTGGCCATAGGGGGGAGATCTGCATCTCGAATCTCTGTTCATCTCATCCTTGGAAAGACGTCTTTGAGCCCAAGTCCTGGGTCCTCCGCTTCTTGTCCTAATGCCTTCCCCTCATGTTTGGGAGGCAGCATCAGAGGGACCTAGCGGCTCCTGGGAGGGGCCAGACATTCTCCACACACCCTGGTAACCCTCATAACAACTCTGCCAACCAGCCGTCCTCAGCCCCATTTTACAGATGCAGAAACCAAGGCTCTCAGGGATGAAGGTGACTCCCAAGTGAGGGAGCAGCTGTGTCTGACTCTGTTTCCATGAAGCCCATGAGGCTTTGGAGACACACCTGTTGTTAGCAGCTGGGGGGCGGGGCAGGACCCCAGCTCGACTGAACTTTGCAGCAGGCTTTCCTGCTTTCCCTCTTTCTGCTCGGCTGCTAGTTTTCTTTACTTCCGCTATCCTTTCTTCCCACACCCCCGGCCTTCTGCTTACTATCCCACGTCGTGTCCAAGAACATGAACACGATCTTCATGCCTGTCTATGCAACCCCCTTTCTCCCAGAGGCCCCTCCCAACCTGTGTCTTCCCTAATGAATGACTTATTCCCACAGGGCCTGGCACAGAATGGATGTTAAGCCTTTCTCCTCCTTCCCTTGGGCTTCCTTAAGCCTTTCTTTTGCCTCTTTGCTGCCTTTTAAATTTTAAATCTTTCCAGTGATCCGCCCCATGGTAGGAACAACAGCTGAGTTCTTACTGTGTCTCCTGCCCTATACTGAAGGGCTTTCTGTGCATTGTCTGAGTAAATCTTCAGAACAGTAGGCACTGGCATCATCTGTTTTTAAAAATGAGTAAACTGAGACTTCAGAGGTTTCTTGACAAGAGGTAACTTGTCCACGGTTCTGGAGCTGGTCAAGTCTGCTCATGGAGCAGCACGTAAACCAAGAAATTCCGACTCTGGTAGCCTATTCTCTTCACTGGTGGGGCTCGCTGTGCCCGTATCCTTCTGGATGCTTCGGCTGTGAGCCTGAGGGTGAGGGGTATGACTTCAGCACCACTGAGTTCCCCACGGTTCCTCGTGTGGGGCGCCTCATGGGAGCTCTGGGTGGGAATCGAAGGATATTAGTACTACTTATCTGTTGTCTGTGTGACTTGGGGCAAGTCACCAGGACTCTCTGAAGGGGGCCATCCCTGCCCAGTTGGTCAGAAGGACTGGATGACAGTACATATCTGAAAGCTTAGTGCCCTCTGCTCACATCACGGAGGCACCAGGGTCTATGTGGAGACCCCTGGCGCAGGAGCCCTGGAGTACTAGCAGGAATCCCCAGAGAGGCATCCTGCTCCCCCAGGCCCATGTTCCCCTCAGTATGAGGCTCTCTCGGATCCACCGAGGCCTGTGGCCCCAGAGCCCTTCTCCTTTTGTCCACTTTGTATGGGAAAGTTACGACTTTCCTATGTACTGATTTACTATCCTGGGGCAGGTGCCAGGGCACTCAATAATAAGTTTATCCATGGAGCCTAGCTGGCTGGGAGCAAGGTAACCACAGGGGAGCTGGGAGAGAGGATGCTGGGCCCAGTGACACCAGCTGCCCCCTGTCCCAGCCTGGCCATGGTCCCCCCTAGGGCAGAGGCTGATAGTGAACAGCACTGCCTAGAGGCAGGGTCAGGGCTGAGACAGGAGAGAACTTGGGTTTCTAAACTCCTAGCCCAGACACCCCCACCCTTGCCCTTGAAACTGCATTCTCTGTAATAACCTTGGCGGTGCCCCTGACTGGCTTCCGAGCCTATGCCTCAGTTTTCCCATCCGAAAGATGGGTGAATCCTCCTGACTTATACCCTGATGGAGGAGACTCAGGGGCCTCAGTGCTCCCTTCAAGTGTCTGTCACTGTTTAGGGGCAGGAGCCCCAGAGTCTGGCGGGAGAGAGAGCACCTAACATGGTCTCTGGAAGCACTGACCTCACTCAGTTCTTGTATCAGTTATTGGTGTGTGTGTGTGCATTGGCCTCTTGCCCAGCACAGAGTATGGAGTAATACTTAAATGAGAAAACTATTAAACTGTTACAGGCAGTGCAAAGAATCCCGTACCAGACTCTATCACGAACTTGCTGTGTGATGTTGGACTGGCCCCTTGCCCTCTCTGGGCCTCAGTTTCTAAATAAATACAATAAGGCAGATGCCTGGATGTCCCCTAAGGTGTCTTCCAGCTTAGACCCTCTAGTATTCTACATTCTGGGCCTCCAGGGTGGTGCTCTCTGCCTGGGGAGGAAGAATGTCCCGCAGGGAGCAGTGCATGCAAACAGCCTGTGGAGAGAGGACAGAGGAGGGGAAAGAGAGTCTGCACGACTAAAGCAGACCAATGAGAGCCGGTGGGATGAGAGCTGGAGGCTGGCGAGGCTGGGGATGAGGACAGCAGACCCTGAGTCCTAACTGTGTGCCAGGCACCTTTCCAAAGCTCAGCACGTCCATTCTCATGGTAGTCCCGTGAGGGAGATACCATAATGACAGCTTTTTACAGATGAGAGAACTGGGATATGGGGGATTCAGAAGGTAACTTGCCAGAGTCACAATGACAGGGAGTGGTGAGTCAGGCTTCAGGTTTAGGCAGTAAGATCCAGAACTCCTTGCATCGCTAACTTGAGTGTTGGACCATTAAAGTTCTTGAACTTTACGCTATGAAGTTCTATGTCTGCACTACAAGCGAAGGAAGCTGTTGGTGGCTTATGTCTTATATCCTCATAGAATTCAATGTGTTTCACAAAGGTCACTCTGGCTGCCATGGGGACTAGCAACGAACTAGGATGGGTCTAGAGTAGTGTAGCATAGATGCATTAGGAACATGGCAGTTGACCTTGAGAGTTATGATGGAAGATTGAACTAGGGTGGGTGGCCATGGTGGGGGTGGAGAAGACTGGATCAAACTGAGAGAAATTTAGGAAATAAAATCCCCATGACAATTAGATACAGGAGTGAGGAAAAGGGAGGGTGCTGTGGAAGAGAACCCAGACTCCAGAAGGGGAGGAGCTTGGGAAGATCATGAATTTGAAGACCTGTTGAGTGTGGTGCTGCCACTGAGAGATCCCAGGGGAGAGAGCCAACAGCAGGGGGCTATACAGATCCAGTAAAAGACCTATGCACTTTTTGCCATAGGTAATTCATGCCATGGGTCTGAATGAAATTGGCCATGGAGAAAGTACAGAGCAAGGTCCAGGGCTCCGAGCTTTAATGGACCAGTATTGGGGAAAGTCTACACAGGAGACCCAAAAGGAGTGGCCAGAGAAAACCACTAGGTATCCCTGAAGCCACAGGAGGACAATGATGAGCAAAGTCAGGTAAGACTCCAGTTAAAAAGTGGACTGTGGACATGTAGCTGTGGGTGCTGCTAGCAGGAGCTTTTCTTGGGGAGCAGAGGGACAGGAATCCAGGGATAGCAGAGCAACAATGGTAGGAGGTCAGGAGAAGAAGACAGCATAGTATAGGCAGCTATTGGGAGAAGTTGGGCTGTAAAGAAGAAAGATGGTGATAGCTGGAGGGGAATGAGGACCAAGTGAGAGGCTTTCTCTCTCTCCCTCTCTCACCTCCTCTTTCTCCTGCTCTCTCCCCCCCCCTCTCTCCCTCCCTTCCTTCGTCCCTCCCTTCCTTATAATTGGAAGGAGTTGAACATATTTAAAGGCACAGAAAGCACTCACCTGGGGGGAAGAGATCATCAGTTCAGCAAGTGTCCTGAGAGAAGCTTGGGCAGCAGCACCTGCACCGGAACAGAAGAAAGGGAGGCAGGATGTGTGCTATGTTGGTAATTTATTTGTTTGGTATGGAAGCTGAGGGACTCCGTGTCCAATGGCTGTTTTCTTCTCTGACAAACAGAAATCAGGGACTTCTACAGAGACCTGGGGATGGGAAGGGGTCTGAAAGCATGAGGAAAATAGAGAAGGTGTGAAATAATTATGGAAAGGAGTTGACCAGGGAACCCAAGAGGATTTCTGAGGGGAATTAAGAAGAAATTTCAAGGCTGGGGATTGTGGCTTTGTAGGAAGTCAGGCTGCCCTGCCCTCTGACTCCCGTACCACCTCCCCAGCGCTTGGCTGTTGGGTTACAAATGCAGAGAAAGTGAGTGGCTGGCTTCATCCAGGGCTGGGGCTTTGCCAGATGTGCTGATTAAGGATGAGAGACAAAGGAATATAGGGTCTTGGCAGAGACACATTATTGGATGAAAGACTGTGGGATATAATAAGCAGAATATAGGCGAGAAGTCCAGACAGGACAGCCTGAATGAACTGGGAGAAAGCAGAGGACTGTGGACAGGTGAGAAGAAAAAGCAGTTTGGTGGGAATATTTGAGTCATAAAGCTGGAAGGTGAGCTGGTGAAGAGGGGGATGCTCGATGTGGTCTTCTTGGAAGTGGAACAGTCACGAATAATGACAAAGTCCAACGTAGGACATGGGAGTGGATGGCTGAGGTTGAGTGAGGGGGAAGGTCAGGGGCAGGAGGGCACTCAGGGAACTGAGTGCTGGGCAGGTCACTCTCTATGTGGATGGTGGTCCACCCAGGATGACCACGGGCAGCTTGAGGTGGAGGAAGTCTGTAAATCAGGAGCCAAGGTCTTTGATTAATGACATGGCAGGGCGGAGGGTGTTTGGAAGGCAAATAATGACATTAGTGAGTAGACAGAGAGGGTCAGAGGTAAAAAATAAATAAATAAATAAATAATGAGTTTGAAAGGAGAAGGGTCTTCTCCCAATATCATGTCAGTCCTGGATGTGAGGGGAGTGGACCAGTGTCCTTATAACATAAGAAGAAACTGAGACCCTTTAAGAGGTTAAGTAATATGTCCTCATTAGCAGCTGGTAAGTGGGGGTAAGAGTGGGGACTTGAATCTCCCCTCCACCATCTCCTGTTACCCTCTTCCTACCCACATGGGTCATCAGAGAGAGGAGTGGTGCAGGGGACAGCAGAATGGCTCACTTTATAAAATGAATAGGTGTTGAGTTTGTGATTCTTCACCTGGAGGTGCAGAGATACCCCCCAGGATGCTTGGGGATGAAATGCTCTCTCTAAAATCAATAGCATCACCCCTGTCCTGATATGCTATGACATGACCTCACAGCACCGTTGATCATTTGAGAGCACCTTGGGGATGGTTTCAAGAGCAGAGATGGGGTGGGGGCAGGTCGTCACATTCCTGTGGCAGCCAATGTCATTAGCATAGCAACACAACTCTGCCTCCATCCCATGGAGTCCTGGTATCTGTCATGGGGGAAATGCAGTGGCACTTGATGGTATGGCACTGAGCCCCACAGTACCTCTGGGAAAAAACATTTCCATCCTAGATCAAGCAGGATGGGTGTAGCATGAAGCTGTCAAGTAGGGCTGGGTTTTCTTGTTTGGAGGGATGTGAATTTCCTGGGTTTTCCCTACTGATAAGCTCTACTCCTTCCTAGAGCAATTCCAACTCAACAGTTGTTTGGGTCTCCAGAAATGTCCCCACAAGGTCAATTGCCCTTTCTTGATCTCCACCCCAGCTGACTCCAGTGGAAACCCTGCTATTTCAGAGAACTGTCACAGGGCAGTGGGAGAGCCAGCCTCTGGGGTCAGGAACCCTGGGAGCCAGTATCAGGCTTGCCATTCACTGACTGTGTGCTTTAAGTTATTTATCTTTCCGAAGCTCGGGTTTCTCACTTGTAAAATGGGGACACCTCCCCTGTGGGGTTACGAGGATGAAGTGAAGGGAGACATATATCACCTTCATCCTGGGCTTTGTTGCAAGAGGATGGATGGCCAGTGTACTCTAAGTTTCTCTTGTGTGGGGAGTGGGGCTTCAGTGCCTTGGGACTGACCCCCCCAGCATAGGTCTGAGTGGGAAGGTAGGATGATATGTAAGCTTCAGCAGGCAGGGCTGCTTCTGGGGATGGAAGGCATTATCTTCCAAAGTGAGCTTCCAACTGGCTAAGTTCCCTGGGAAAGGGACAGCGTGGGCTGTGACCCATGTCCCTTTGCAAAATGTCTGTTAGCCCATGACAGTGAGGCAAGTTCAGGCATTAAAAAGAAGTTTTCAGAAAACGTCTTAGAAACTTGGCATTGTTGAAACATACAAGTGGCATCTCTTTGGGCTTCTCTTTAGTTATTATATTTTTTTCTAATTTCAGTTTTCTAGTGATTCATTTTTGTTGTATTAAAACAACAACAATAACAACAACAACAAAAATACTGGAACAGACCCTGCAGGAAAGACACTGTTCCTTCACCACATATAGTTTGAGAAGCACTGACCTTGATAAAACAAAAGCCATCTTAAAACCAACTAAATACAGTGAAGAGCTGGCTACAAAAATTAGCTGCGAGTCACACGTTGGTAAGATGGCAGTTTCTTCATTGCCTCAGGGCAGAGACTCCAAGTCCCCTTCACACTTACCCAGGACCCAGCCCACAGGCTCTGTGAGCCCTGATCCCTGNACCAACTAAATACAATGAAGAGCTGGCTACAAAAATTAGCTGCGAGTCACACGTTGGTAAGATGGCAGTTTCTTCATTGCCTCAGGGCAGAGACTCCAAGTCCCCTTCACACTTACCCAGGACCCAGCCCACAGGCTCTGTGAGCCCTGATCCCTGGTTTGAAGTTCATTGCCCGGAATCTCAGCCCATCCCAGTGCCTCTATCTTGGTTTCCAGCAGCATGGCCTGAATCCAGATGTAGTCCTCGTCTTGGACCAGCATCAGCCTGAGTTTGGAGACTAGACAGCTGGGATGAAGGAGCCCACAGGTCTGGGCTTTTGGGCCCCGCTGAGTTTTGGGGGATGAGGGGCAGGCACAACGCAGCCCCTTGAGGGGTCAGGTGCGATTCCTTTCCATATACCACGGGTTCTGCTCCCAGAGGGCCGGGGTCCTGGAGTCCAGCTGCTGGCCTAGGACAGAAAGTCACAGGGAGAGGCTGTAGGGAGACCAGGGGGGTCTGGGAATGCTGGGGGAAGGCTACAGAACCCCTGTTCCACCCCCCATCCTGTGATCCCTTTCTGCTCCTTGACATGTAGGATGCTCAAGGTCAAAAGCCATACAGAACCAGTAGGGCCAGCCCCCATTCGTTGCCCCCCTCCTTCAGCATGGATGGCTTTCAGTGAAAATGTTTACCAGAAAAGTCTTAAATGTGTTGAATAGAAAATAGCTTCCTTATAGGGAGAAAACAGGGTCTGGCTTTGAAATAAAGAATAGTAAAATATTTGTTGGGCATTTCCTTTGCTGCTCTGCCCGGTTCGCCTGTCATGGCTCTGTATCAGGTTCCCCTGAGCTCCTGGGGACAGTGTGGCCATGTTCATCTATGCACGTGCCTCAGGGTGCTTGACGTGAGGCCTTGCATGTAGTAGGACCTCAGTAAATGCTTGTAAAATATATAAAAGTTAATGAATAGCTTGTGGAAACAGAAATCGAGAAAGTGGAGCAAAGACTATTGTGCCTCCACCTACCTGGGACCCTAGTGTGGCCTCTGAGAATAAAAGGCCTTAGGAGGGCTGCTATGCCCTCATGAGCTGTGTGAAGACCTGACAAAGAGCGAGAATATCTAGGTCACTTGAAGCCCCCACCTCTCCCACTCTTGGGAAGTTTCTTCCCTTCACAGGGAGGGTGAACAAGGCCGATCTGGAAGGCACCTCACAGGCAAGGCTGAGGAAGTTAACTCTAATTGCCAGTAGCGTAGGACATGTAGCTCTGAGTAGACCACACCCCCAGCCACCTGTGGCGAGAGATTAGCAGAAATGTGGCCCCGTGTGAGTGTGTGTGTGTGGGGGGGAGGGGGCTGGGGGTGCCCTGCTCCCTAGGGCCCTGGCCTTCTTGGGAGAAGAGGAGCATGGCACCATCCAGAGTCCACAGGAAGCCACCCAAAGCCCTTCCCAACCCCACCCCATCTAGGGCTCTTGATTGTGACCCAAACTTGGATTGCAACCAGAACAACTCGTGGTATGAGAAATCTAGAGCCTTCTAGCTGCCTCTATGCCACTCGGTATCTCTATCTCATCTTCTACTGATCTCTGTTTTGTGTTTCTGGGATCGCCTTCCTGTGTGAGCGATGAGTGTTTCAGCACTTACTCCTCTTTAAAGAGAGGACTTGGAGGAGGTAGGAGACCACAGATCCCCACACTGGGCCAGGTGACAGGGCTCCGCACCGCGGCTCTGAACACGAGCCAGGCTGCTCCCTGATGGGTGGGTCTCACCACCAGCTTACCCCTGGAGCCAAGTGATGTGTGCATGGCCCCCAAAGAGGTGATGTGGACAGAATTCTACGGGTTGAGGAGGATGCTGCTGGGCAGAACAGGACAGAGGAGACCTGAGGTCAGGGCAGGTGCAGCATGGGTTGGGGATCAGTGAGGTCTATGTGGTTTCCCGGGGAGTGGTCACCCACTTCTGTTGCTTCTGTTTCTTGTGGGGGTTGCTTCTCAGACAGAGGTTGGCCGTGCTGCTCAGTGCGGTCTGAGGACCAAACATAGCCGAATCACCCAGGAAGCCCAAGAGGGCTTTGTACCTGAAAAGTGCCCATGGCTGCACAGAGCAGGGCTACTCATTATCACCCCTGCCTCATGCTGCACCCATAAAACTCAGATAACATGGATGTCCGGATGTCAAGAGGTCAGACCGTGGCTCTGAGACTCCTGCCTTAGCTCATCGGCCTGGGCACGGTGAGGAACTGAAATCCTCCTAGCCAGGATGTCATCCAAACAGGCTTGATCACCTGAATGTCTGTGGTTCACAAGGGACTGACCAGTCCTCTCCGGGCTCCTTCTTGGGAAATCTGACACGTTAATCTAGAAATATCTAGAGCTGTGCTATCCAGGATGCTGACCACCAGCTTACAGGGGGCTATTTTAGTAGAACACTTGCATCATCACAGAAAGTTCTGCTCACTACTGCTGAAGAGAAAACAGGTTCTGTTTCTATGGGTGTTACTCAGAGATTTGACACTGGGTCTCTTGTTGTGCTGGGATTCTTGTCAGGCCCGAATGACAGTGCTCAAAGTCTGTGTCAGGTACCTGGACAGCCCGTCTATCTGGTTGGTTGGTTTGGTGGGGCAAAAGAAAGGCAGCAGGTCAGTAAACACCGTCTGCAGCAGGGGTGACATGACTGACTTATGACAAGATTCCCCTTTCAACTACTCAGTCATTTTCCAGACACTCATGGGGTACGGGTTATGTCTCTGCATCATGTCTAGACACTGGGGGTTCACCAGGGACAGGACCGTTGTGGTTCCTGTCCTTGTGGAAGGTGTAGTCCTGTGTGGTTGGGCACTAGCATCGCAGATGGAACATGGAGCCTTACCAGAATGGCTTTCGATTTCTCTCCGCATCTATTTTAACCAACTGCCTGGGATTTTCAGTGAAAACACACAGTAAAATTCTAAAGGTCGCAAATTATGTTTCAAGTGAGCAGTGCACAACCCTCCCTGTAATGGCCTCAGGCTTTCTCTCCCGGGCTCAGAAACACAGCCAGTCCGCCGGGGCCATCTGGACACACTTAGAACAATGGAGGTGACACGGGGGTCCTCAAGACAGCTTGGGAGGCCCCCAAAGGGAGCTCCTGGGGGGGCAGCAAGAGTAAACACAGGCCGAGTGGCTGCTGAAATGGTTTGGCTGTCGAGGCTAATGCGCTGAGGTTCAAAGCTTTGAAGAAAGTCTGCAGGGCAGTAACAACAAACGACTTTGATTTAATTACGGACCACAGACTTTCTAGCTTGACTTTTGAGGGAGACGGCACTTCTAAGATCCAAGTCTGGCAAGAATTTGCCATAGGTGATTTTTTTCAGGTTATTTTACAGACCGACATTTTTGTGAGACTCGGGAAATAAACAAGCCCTTTGAAATTGTGTGTGTGTGTGTGTGTGTGTGTGTACGTGTTTGTGTGTGAGGCACCACAATTTTCTAATTTTAAAATAGCATAGTTTGTGCTCCATCATAACGTGTGTCTCAAATTATAACTAAAAGTCTTTTTGAGTTCTCGAAACAGTGTGCATAGAGGTATGTTGTGAAGTGTTTTATGAAAAAACACTTTGAGGGTGGGTGCGTGTATCAAGGGCTCTTTTAGTTTATACTTCAGGCAACTATTTAAAGGGTTGAGTGATGCAATTGTTTGTATTGAAAATGGGCCTGTCGTTTCCAAAATCTTTAATACTCTTCATGAGCATTTCTTGGGGACTTACTGTGTGCTCAGCACCCACCTGGCTGTGGGGAGAAATACGAAGAGAAGTGAGAAAAACTTGGCTTTAGAAAGCTGGCAGATTCCTAGGAGAGACAAGCATAGGTCAGGCTGCCCAGGAGAGAGAGATTTACTCTCATGAAGGGCATCCGGGAAGGATTCTAGAAGGAGGGGGTCCTGGACATGGGCCTGACATGTTCAACTGTCAGCTGGCTCAGTGCACCAAGGAAAGGACTTCTCCAGACCCCACTAACATTGTTCAGGCCTCTGTCCTCCATCCTGCATATTGGCAATTGTCCCAAAACTGAACTTCATATTTTTTTCCCCGCAACCTTAAGAATTCAGTTGGGACATATGGAGATTTACAACAAAACTCTGAAGTTTCATTTGTTTTTATAATGGATTTGTGAAGTCTTTCTTGGGGTGAAATCCTCATCATTAAAGTATATGCTATGTGCTTGAGCTTGGGAAGCAGGATGTAGTGATTCCACGGGCAGTAGAGTCAGAGAGACCTCGGCTTGAATCCTGGGTCCACTCTAGTGAAATCTTGGGGAAGTTCCTAGAACTCTTGGAGCCTCAGTTTACTCACCTGGGAAATGGTAGTCAAAATGACTATTCTATGAACTCTGTCTGTGATTAGAATTTAATAAGGTACTTTGGTGAATTTCTCAGTGTACACTCAGGCACGTAGTAGGTGTTTGGTTATTGTGGTTGAAATACAACTGACCCCTTGACTTCTCAGCCTCTTCCCATCGTAACTCATCTATGCTATGATCTGGTCATTTACAATTCAGTACCAATAATGTGGAAGCCAAGTCCTCTGGGTGAAGGATAGCTGGGGCAAGAGCCTTTTCATGGAGTTGTTTTAAGTAAGAGTCCAGAGGGAGCTACTTTGTGTGAGGAAAGTCCTGGTCTATCTTGTCAAAAACAGGGTACCCTCTCTAGGCACTCCAACAAGAGGTAATGGAAACAGGTTCACGTCCTTCCCTTCCTTTCTCCAGTAGCCTTTACTCATCTCACTTTGGCTTTTGTCATGCCATGTTGAAATACCCTGTGTTCTTGTTGGTCTCCCATAGTTGACCATGAGTTCCTTTCAGACTGCAATTCTTCTTAACAATTCATCAGCAAACTCAGTGCCTGGGACCAAGCTGGTGCTCAGTACTTCGTGAACCATTAGCTGGATATATGTGTTCAATTCTGAGCCAGAGCTGGGGTCAGACACCAACGTCTGGATTCTCTTTCAGTTCACTTCAGTGACGGACCAGAGGCAAATTAAAAATGTTTATTCAGTATGTTATTTACTATTCTAGAAGAGCTTAGTAGCAGCATTTGCTTATGTGGGCAAACTCAGGAAACCCAGAGAATTTTAAGGTTGAATGTTAGCTTCATTCTCTCCAGCCTATTGCCCTGACTCATCAAGATCCTATATTTGGATGATCAAGAGAAATAATCATATTCTCTAAGCTGGAGTTATTATATATATAAGTATATATAATATACTAATATATATAATAGTATATATATTATGTATATATTATCTATATATATTATATATAATTATTATTCTCTAATAATTATAGCTCTCTAAGTGGGGATTGATTCATCCCATCCACCTTTCCTCAATTGTTAGACCTGGAACAGGGAGGAGAAGAGGATGTCTGGGAAAGTTAGCTCAAGTTGGGTATTGAACTAGGGATCCCAAAGAAGGAGCACATCTAAGGCCCAGGAAAGTCACTAATTGATGAGTCTGCTGAGGAAGAAATACTTTCATGGCCACAAGTTTATGTCAGTCTATGTCAACATTTCCTGCTTCTCCTTCAATGTGAACTCAATAGTGGCCAGTCACTCCCTGATTCACCCTGTGTAGTAACCAGTAACCATTATTCACTCATTAATTCAACTATGTAGGGGAATTTCTGTATGCAGTATAGAGTACAAAAAATACCATATAAGGCACATAAAAGTATATCCTAATATAAATCTGTCCTCCAGGAACTTATGGTTTAATAATACAGATTACTAGGTACACACATACTGGGTATAGTGAAAGATAGAAAATGAAACATTAAAAAGAGCCAAAGGTCCATGAGAGACTAAGAGAATAGAATATCATTGCCATTGACAGACAGTATTACCAATGAGGTTGAGGGACTTTAAAAGTAAATAGGTTCAAATCCCAGAATCACCATTTACCAACCTGGGCCTGGCATGTTCAGCTCTCAGCTGGCTCAGTGCCATATGACCTATGGTAAGATACTGAACCTAGGTGAGTCTCAGTTTCTTCACTTGTCTGATTTTTTTGAGGGTTAAATGAGAAAATGGGTGTGGAACCTTAGCACACAGCCTAACACAGAGATGACCAGGATTTCTGAGCTCACTCCACAGGCCGGTGACACTTTAGCAATCACAGGTATGGTGTGGTCCAGGTATGGTAGTCAGGGTCATTGGGTTATAAACATGAAACCTGCCTTCACTAACATTAAGCGAGCAAGAAATTTATTGGAAAGACATAGAGTGCTCACAGAATTGAAGAAAAGGAGAAGAGCAGGCCTTGGAAAGGATAAGACCAGGTGATTCTGGGGTCTCTGTGTGGGCATGATAGGTAGTTAACTTCAGGGGGCTTTGCTGGAGGAAGCAGCTCCAGTTAATTTTTATTCCTCTTTTTCCAGCCCAGGATTGGGACCCTGGGATAGTCTGCATGTCAGCCTGTGTGCTGTGCTCCACTCTATACCTATGTAGTGGACATCGGTGTTAGGCATCAAGCATAGGCAAGTCTAATTCTAAAAAGACCCACAAATAATTCAGAGATGCATCAAAAGTTGAGAATCACTGAAAAGTCACTACGAATGAGAGGAATCTCATTAGTTCTTAAGGCAGGGAAGGGAGGTAGGTACAAAGCTGAATATCTCTTCAGAACATGAAGTCCATTGTGATGATTGGGATAGTAGGATAATGCTAGGTATGATTCAACCCTCTTGCCTTCTAGTGGAGGAGACAAACACTATTCCCATAGCTACAGGGATACGTACAAGGCTTGGAGGGAGCCTTGACCTTTCCTCCAGATGATTATTTTTGTCTTGGTGATAGTAGTCACACCAAGGTCAGTCTAAGGCCCTTAGCAAGTGAGTGGTCTGAGAAGAAAGTGGGCTAGCACTGACCCAGGAAAGGTGGTAACCTCTGCATTTGGGGTTTTCATTCCCTCAGATTTCAAAGAGAAGACCTGTAAATCATTCTAGCGAATATTCCACTCCCTGGTTTCAGGACTAGCCTCTTCCACAGAGGGGTTGGGTATCTGCCAGGTGACCCGTGGGAGTAACCTGCACTTTCTGAACTTTTCTGTAGCACTGGGGAGGGAAGAGGGAGCAGTAGACCTGGAGGTCTGCCAAGAGATAGGGAATCATGGGAATGTGCCTGACTATCTCTGGGAGGTTGCCCAGCCCTGCTGGATGTGAGCTTCAGGGTCTTTGAAGGACCAAACATCGCTCTAGACATTTTGCTCTAGGTCCATTAATCCTGATGACAAGTTCCAAAATTGCAAAGGGATTGCCCTTTGCCAGATCACATGTATCTACAGCCTGACATTAAAAAACTGACTTTGGCTTTTCTGTGTATAATTGGCACCCAAATATAGCTAAAGCAAAAAGGAAAAAAAAAAGAAAGAAAGAAAAGGAGACAATTTTTGGCTTCCTCACCAGTGTAAAAATTATGCCATGACATTTATTGCTTCCATTATCCAAAAATGTCCATTTGGAGCAGACTCTCCTCTCCCTTTGCAGCGACCCCACCCCTCCACAAGGTCTTCCCACACTGATCTAATCAACAATGAGCTCTTGTGTCTGGAAGTCCCATTGTACCTTCCGTTCCTACCAGGAGATACCCTGGACAGGATTAGATCACAGGAGCAGGGCGCCATTAGGCACTTCCAGCCTCTCTCTGTATGGCCTATAAAATTTCAGAAAATGTAGATTACTATTTCCAGAGATATTTACCTTTTTATCCTTATGTTTCATTGTCCAAAGAGTTGATCCCTTATTGGATGTCATTAGGTTCACTCTCTGGATCCCATTTCACTGAAGAAAGTAAGTTTTGGTCAAATTTTTGAATGTGAACTGAGAATTGATCTTGTTTCTCTTCCTTAGAATGAAGAAAGAGAATAATGCTTAATCCAAAAGAATAAATTGTCAGTTGTGGGGTTTGATGCAGCATCACTGGTGTGGAGGATTGTTTGGTTTGGGGAGGAATAGTAGAATATTGGTTTGGTTACCATAACGAAGGCCAAGATGGTAGCGACTTAGTCAAGGCAGAGATTTATTTTTTTCTCTATTAGCTAGAGCTAATATTGTGGTTCACAGCATCAGGAGCTAAAGATCTTTCTGTCTTCTTTCCCCACCATCCTCAAAATGTGCCTCCACTTTGTGGTCCAGGCACCTGGTCCCAGCTCCAACTGTCAGATCTGTACCACCCCAGGCAGCAGAACTGGAAAGGGGACAGAGAAGCTGGCCCACACTTTACAGTGACCCAACTTGGAAGTTGTGTGAGTGGCCTCTTCTCATGTTCTATTTTCTAGAACCTTGCTACAGAGCCATACCCAGTTGCAAGACAGTCTGAGAAATAGTCTTCAGTTGGGTAGCCACGTGTCCAGGAAACATTATGTGACCACAGGGGACATGAAGGACAGATATTGGGAGTACCACTTGTGATCTGTGTCATAGGAAGCCTTCCTGCTGCCTTGTAGTTCACAGTCCAGTTTTATATCTTTATAAAGAGTTTATATCTGACCTTCAAACCTGTCTCCTTGAATGCCTCCACCAATCATTCTGCTGCCTAACTTAGAGCCCTAGTGACATTACTGCTGCTTTATTACCCTCATTTCCCACTCCTAGATTGGCCACCAAGACCTGCTGTTTTGACTGCAGAAGTACCTCCCACATCTGGCCTCTTCACTCCCTCTGCACTCCCACTGCCTTAGTTCAGGTTTTCTCATTCCTTGTGTTGTTAATTTGTTCAATAAGTAATTACTGAGCACCTACTCTGTAGCAAGTAATAATATAGGTTTTGGCAATAAAAACAAAATGATCCTTGCCCTTCAGTAGCTCATAGTGTAACAGGGGAGAAAAAAACAAAACAAAACACTCATGTAACTAGAGGCAATGCACAAATGGCTGAAGCCAACTATTTCTTCTCCAGGCCACCACACACATAATTCTTATGCAATTCTCATCACTGCTCCAGAGTCATATACCTTAATGGCCAAAATTTAAATGACACAAAACAACACGTATTGGCAAGGATGTGGAGAAAACAGAAACTTCATGCGCTGTTGGTAGGAATGCAAACTGGTGAAACCACTGTGGAAAACAGTATGGTGGTCCCACAAAATATTAAAAACAGAAATACAATTTGATCTAATCATTCCATTACTGGGTATATACTCAAAGAAAATGAAAACACTAATTTGAAAAGATATATGCACTCCTATGTTCATTATTGTGGCATTATTTACAATAACCAAAATATGGAAGCAACCTAAGTATCCAACAATAGATGAATGAATAAGGAAAATGCGGTCTATTTATACAATGGAATATTATGCAGCCACGAAAAAGAAGAGACCATGCCATTTGAGACAATGTGGATGGACCTAAAGGGTTTTATGCTAAGTGACATAAGTCAGACTGAGAAAGACAAATACCATACCGTTCCACTCATAAGTGGAATCTAAAAAAAAAATAATAATAAACAAAAAGCAGAATCAGAACTAAAAATGCAGAGAACAAAGTGATGGTTGCCAGAGGTGAGAGGTGGGAGGATGGGCAAAATGGATGAAGGGAAGTGAGAGATACAGACTTCTAGTTACGGAATGAATATTAGGGGAATAAAGAGCACCACATAGGAATACAGCTAATGGTATTGTAATAGCCATGTAACAGGATGGATACTGGCTACACTTGTGGTGGACCTGGCATTATATATAAAGATGTCAATCACTAAGTTGTACACCTGCAACTAATGTAACATTGTGTATCAACTAAAATAATCTTTTTTCTTTTAAAGAATCCACTTATTTATGAAAGAGAGAGAGAGAGGGTGAGAGAGTAGGGGAAGGAGTAGAGAGAGGGAGAAGGACAAGCAGATACCATGATGAGCATGGAGCCTGACGAGGGGCTCAATCTCAGCACCCCAAGATCATGGCCTGACCTGAAACAAGAGTTGGACACTTAACCACCTGAGTCACCCAGGTGCGCCTGTACAACAAAAAATGTCAAAAAAAAAAAAGGGCAAAACTTGATTGTGTCATTATTCTCTGTTTAAAATCAATTTCCAGTCACGCCCTGTTCTGCTTCGTAATTTTTTTTATAGATTTTATTTATTTATTTGACAGAGATAGAGATCACAAGTAGGCAGAGAGGCAGGGAGAGGGAGAGGGGGAAGCGGGCTCCCTGCCGAGCAGAGAGCCCGATTCGGGGCTCAATCCCAGGACCCTGAGATCATGACCTGCGCTGAAGGCAGAGGCTTAACCCACTTAGCCACCCAGGCGCTCCTGCTTTATAATTAATATAAAGAAGGCAGGAGTGATACTCAAGGTTTTAACAAATGACGAGACATGAGCCCTAAGCCACCAACAGACAACGCTGTGCCAATGTCCACAGAACCAAACCAGAGCTTCCTCTTCCTTTGGCCCCAGACTCACACCCCCTCTTCAAACCCCTCATGCCTGGCTGCTCTGAGTTGCTCTCTGTTCCGACACGCCATGGGCTCCCACCACCTTGTAATCTGCTTCTGCTGTTCCTTCTGATGACGATCCTCCTACTCCTTTGGTGGCAAATTTTCTTCCTCCTCTTCTCAGATCTGCTCTTCCTCTTCCTGCTAGCTGATATTTCTTGAATAATTTCTCTGTTTCATGCACTGTTCCAAACACTTTCCATCACGTGAAAGCTTATTTGACTCTCACAACTATGCAGTAACATAAGTATTATTATTTCTATTTTAAAGTTGAGGAATCAAGGTCCAGAAAAGTTGAACATACTGTCCCTAGTCAGCCAAGGCAAATATCGTTTTCTGTGTGAAGCTTTTCCAGGCATACCTAGGCAGAGTTAGTTGCTTTTTGCTTTGTGTTCCCATAACACCTTGTACCTATCTCTATTATATCCCTCATTGTATTCTAAGTCATCTGTCTCCATAGTTCTCCACAGTAGTGGATGATGCAGTCTCCAGGGACTGAGATAGCTCTTGGCATTCGATAGGCACTCAATAAAAGTTGCTGTCTATTGAAGGAATGCTTAAGCTCTAGAAAAATGCCCTTTTACCTTTGTGGTTCCCCACACCATTTTATCAATAACTTAATCATTTCCTAAAAGTGTCTTTTTCAGTTTTTAGTATTTATTTTAGCAAAGATAAGCAACCTTACCTGAAAGAAAAGGAGGCAACCACCAAGGTAGTATGAATTCAGGAACTCCAAGAGAACATTTCTTAAAGGTAAATGCCTTACCTACTGACTACCTAGAAGCTTACTGGCCTGGATAACACCTCTGATTTCAGGCTTTAACTACTATTGGGATCCAGATCTACCTTAAGTTCCCAACATCAAGATCTGTTAGGATGCATATCCACTTCCATGTGGGTGATGATTGATACAGATGCTTTATCACAGGACTGGTGGAGCCAGACAAGAGAGTATTGTATGCCCACTCCCAGGAAAGGTGCAGAAATGAGAGTGTGGGGAGAAATGGGCCAATACTCACCAACCCAGAGCCAGGTGATGGGGGGATAAGTGAGCTCACCAGATTGTCTTCTCATTCTTCCAGGGTCTGAGGCTCTGCCCAACACTATTATTACTAAGGTCCTCAGAGCAGGAAAACAAGAGCCAGGTACCACCAACTTTCATGGAACCTAGAATCTCAACATGGCTCACTTCTTAACCTTGGTGGTCTCTGTCCATTTTAAAGTTGTACATTCCCCCTCTCCTTTAAATCAACAAGTAATCAGGGGGGTAATATTCCAGTATCCTACAAACATCCAGTTCTCCTTCAATCTTTACCCTAATGATTTTAGCATCCATTGATAGATATCACCTAAATCAAGTATTTCACTAGAGGTTGCAAAATGTCAGTTTCTAGTTCTACCACTTCCTGTACACTTATTCACTGGAGTTCTGTTGAGATTCTATTTCTCTCTAATTTATTAATATGGGGATTCTTCTGTAAAGAGCCTCCTCTTATTAACTAGAGCTATTTAGTGAGCCTACATTCTGGTTAATATTGGTATGTAGCAAACCGCCCCCAGACAGTGGTATAAAACAAGAATTTTATTATGTCTGTGGATCCTGTGGGTAAAGGAATTCAGACAGGGCCCAGTGGGGATCCATGTCTCTGTTCTGTGATGTCTGGGCCTAAAATGGGGAGACTGGAAGGCTGTGATGACTCAGCTGCTGGCTACATCAATGATTTGGAAGTTCCTTCACTTCTTTGGGGTCAGAATAACTTGAACACTGAGCTCAGCTGGGACTGTTAAGCAGAGTTCACACATTGGGACTGTCTCTGTGGCTTGGGCTTCCTCACAGCATGGTGGTTTCAGGGAATCTGAACTGTTTAACTGAGAGGCTCAGGGCTCCTGAATGGATGTCCCAGCATTCATGGCAGAAGCCCAGCTGCCTTTTGTGACTTATCCTTGGAAGCTGTAAAGCATCACTTTCACCATACTCCATTAGTCAAAGTGGTGACAAGCCTGCCCAGGTTCACAGGGAGGGGACACAGACCCACCTCTTGATGGGGAGGTGGAACAGTCACTTTGTAGACGAGCGTGTGGGATGGGAGATGCTGTGGGCTCCTTTGGAAAATACAATCTGGTACCACCTAAAATAGAGTTCCTACAGGAAAGGAAAATAAATGTCTAATTCTACCCATTTAATTATCAGTATTCAGGGTAAGAAGCCAGCATGATGGATATCTCAAATCGTGACAAATTTAGGTGTTTTCCTCAGAACTGAGTGTAAGGCTTTCTCATTTTTTATGACATTATTAATGCACTGATTTTTTTTAATAGCAAGTTTTATTTTTTTTGGCACACAGATTGCTCCAACTTTGGCTCATGAGAGCCTCTTCAAACTGGCTTCTGTGTCCTCTGGATAATATACCATAACCTTTCACAGCTTTATTGCTTTCAGGCATGACAAGGTGTGTCAAGCTTGTATTATACATTCCCTGGCCCCCTCCTGGAATCAGCCATTTCTCTTAGGAGTTCCAATTCCTTTTAATGGCGAATGGTATTTAGAAACCAAATCTAGGCACTGAGGATGTTCATTAATATAGGTGTTGTGTCCTGGTGTTGTGTCCAGGGCTTTCCAGTGGACAGAACAAAAATAGAGCTTTATTTTTACTTTTTTATTTATCATTTTTTAAAAATAGGCTTGATGTCCAACGTGGAGCTTGAATTCACAACCCTGAGATTAAGAGTCACAGGCTTTACCAACTGAGCCACCCAGGCACCCTGATAGAGCTTCAGATTCTTTAAAAAAAAAAAGGCACAGTATGCGTATGTCTATCTTTACATGTCTAAGTTTATACTAATATTTATAATTCAAATTTAACTTTGGATGTTTAGTATAGGATTTTTACTTAATATCTTTTTCATTTCTAAATTATTTATTTATTTAGTTAGTTAGCTTTGTTTTTGTTTTGTTTTTAAGATTTTATTTATTTATTTCACAGAGGGAAAGAGATCACAAGGAGGCAGAGAGGCTGGCAGAGAGAAAGGGGGAATCAGGCTCCCCACTGAGCAGGGAGCCCGATGCGGGCCTTGATCCCAGGACCTGAGATCATGACCTAAGCCGAAAGCAGAGGCTTTAACCCACTGAGCCACCCAGGCGCCCTCATTCCTAAATTATTTAAAAGAACTTTTTTTCTTTTTTAAAATTTGTATTTAAGTTCTAGTTAGTTAATATACAGTACAATATTTGTTTAGGAATAGAAGCCTAAAGTCTTTGATTTTACACTTTTATGTCTTTTGTACTACTTTGCAATATAAATCTTACACTATAAAACTACCTTAGAAAATAAAAAATAGCTTTAAAATAATAATGCTAATATCATTTCTAACAATAGGTATAATTAAAAATAAAGATTTATATCTGAAGTTTTCTGTTGTCATTATGCTTATTTACTTATTTTTATTTATTTACTTAAAGATTGTATTTATTTATTTGAGAGAGGGCATGAGCAGGAGGGGGAAGGGGGAGGGGCAGACTGAGAGGAGGAGGGAGAAGCAGATTCCCTGTTCAGCAGGAAGTCCTACGAGCTAGATCCCAGGACTCTGAGATCATGACCTGAGCTAAAGCAGTTGCTTAACTGGCTGAACCACCAAGGTGTCCCTATTTATTTTTAAAACTTGTCCCTGAAAACATCACACTACACTTATATAGCAAATGTACAGTAAGTGAATGAACGTCCAAAGTATACACAGATGAATCTTGCTTCTTTCCTGCCCTTTCACCACGTTCTCTCTCATTCTATAATAAATGGTTTTTTAAGATTTTGACTTATGCTTCCAGTGTTTCTCTTACAAATATAAACAAATATGTATGCATACATACAAAAATATGTTTGTATTTATACCCTCATCTCTCTTTATCCAAACAATAGCATATTGTTTGTATTTTTCTGCATCTTGCTGTTTTCACTTAACAGGCTATACTGAGGATCACTCCACGAAACTACTAGAATTCTTTCTCATCATTTTCACAGCTGCATGCTCTCCATTGGTGGGCTTATCACCGTTTATTTAATCATTCCCTGGGTGACGGAGATTCAGTTTAATTCTGATCTTTTAATCCTGAGTAAGGCCACCAGTAATGACTCTGTGTATTTGTTATTTTGTATTTTTGTGTGTGTGTTACTGTATCTTTGGGATAGATTCTGAGAACTAGGACCACCAAGTACAAGGGTCAGTGTACCTGTCATTTAGCTTGATGTTGCCAATTCCCCTCCATAGAGGCGATGCCATTGCATTCCTAAGAGCCATGAAGGGGAACTTGGCTCCCCATAGCCTCGTCATCAGAACATGTTACCAAACTTTTAGACTTTTGCCGGTCTGATAGGAGACAGATGGTATCCTGTTGTGCTATTATTTTGCACTTCTCTAATTATGAACATGCTTGAGCAACTTTAACACTTTAAAGGCCGTCTTTATTTCACTTTATGAGTTTTGTCTGTTCATGTCTTTGGCCTCTTTCTCTATTGAGCTGTTGGTCCCTTCCTTCTTCCAACATGTCTGAGTATTGCTTTGCCATGCAAAAAAAAAAAAAGTTTTCTTTTTGATGTTCTCAAATTTACCAATATTTCCTCCCATTGATTCTTTTTTTTAAAGATTTTATTTATTTGACAAAGAGAGAGAACAAGTAGGCAGAGGGGCAGGCAGAGAGGGAGGAGGAAGCAGTCTCCCCTGTTGAGCAGAGAGCCCAATGTAGGGCTTGATCCCAGGACCCTGAGATCATGACCTGAGCCAAAGGTGGAGGCTTAACCCACTGAGCCACCCAGGTGCCCCATCTTCCATTGATTCTTAATTACAAAGGTTTTTCTCATTCTCAGGCTGTAGGAATTCATGCATTATTTCTCCACTATTTTTATGTAATAAAAAATCCGACTATTCCCTTATGAGCCTGGAAAACTTTCACTATCATAAATAATGTTTATAAACATCTTTGTGCATACAGCTTTTCTTTATCCCTGTGTTTCAGATTATCTCCTTAGGATAGAGGCATATAGTGGAATTTCTGGGTCAAAGAGCACAAAGCATTTTAAATATCTTGATACATAATTCCAAATGAACAATAATTCTTAATGCCATAGTAAATGAATTGGCAACAAATTCTGAGCCTTTATTATGGACAGAATGTTCAATCTGCTTGTCAGTTTTCATAATTCAGAGAATGTGCTCTAATATTTTTTTTATTCTTTGCCCCAGGGGTACAGATCTGTGAATCATCAGGCTTACATCTTTCACAGCATTCACCATAGCACAAACCCACCCCAATGTCCATAACCCATCCACCCTATCCCTACCCTCCCACCCCCCAATAACCCTCAGTTTGTTTTGTGAGATTAGGAGTCTCTTATGGTTTGTCTCCTTCCCCATCCCATCTTGTTTCATTGTTTTGCCCTCCCTACCCCCACGACCCCCCCACCCTGCCCCTCAAGTTCCTCATATCAGAGAGATCATATGATAATTGTCTTTCTCTGATTGACTTATTTCGCTCAGCATAATACCCTCTAGTTCCATCCACGTTGTTGCAAACGGCAAGATGTCGTTTCTTTTAATAGCTGCATAGTATTCCATTGTATATATATACCACATCTTCTTTATCCATTCATCTGTTGATGGACATCTAGGTTCTTTCCATAATTTGGCTATTGTGGGCATTGCTGCTATAAACATTCGGGTGCATGTGCCCCTGAGGAGAATGTGCTCTAATTATAGTGCAACTCCCTGGGGTACACCTGCATAGCCAGAATGTCCCTATACCTCACCAGCCATGTGAGTATAAATGGGTTCTCTTTACCCACTAATTTGCTGACTTGTTTCCTCCGTTTTCATACTACTCAGTTCTTATATCAAAGCCTCCTCAGTTATTTGGGGGTTGGAGGGTTCATCAAATGTCATCTGAGGAGCAAGAGTTCTTCCTCTCGATCACCTTATGTGTGTGCCCACTGCCCAAAAGCCCCTTGATAGATGCCTCATTGATGCCACTGGACAAGAGTAATCTTTGAGAATGCTGCATCACATCCCTGGACCCCCTCCACACTGGTCCTCCAGTCCCCTGGTAGCTCCGTTCCCTTTGCCCTCGGGGTGCTGAAGCTGGGCTCTGTCCTTTGCAGCCATGAGGAGAATTTATATCTCTGCTCTGCTGTAGGTTAGAGTCTCTTGTGAAGATGATTCCTTCTTTCCTACCTCCATGTTCATCCTCTCCATTGCCCTGTCTGTCCATATACGTTCTGTGAACCCATTGCAGAGTCTCCCCATCCAAGACCTCCTGGTTTTCTTACATGCAAACTCATGCTACAAAAACGGGGAGTTACATCAGAGCAGGGCTCCCCAATGTATCTGATACAACAGACTGAACCTGAATTTTCCTGCTTCATCTACTATTTGGTATGATAGATATGGAGGTTATATAGGGTAGACTATTGTTTATTCCATTAACACAGATTTCCTAAGTGCCTAGGCATTACTCTAGGTATTAGGGATTAGACACTAAAGAAAAAAAATCACTTCTCATGGAACTTATATTCTAATGGTGAGAGACAGATAATTAACAGTCGTATAATTTATATCACAGCAGGTGATGGGGGGGATGTGGCTATTTTAGACAGTGTTAAGGAAAGCCTCCAGAGGAATTGATGAGACAGAGAGACCAAGGGATGTAAATCTCCAGGAGAGATTTCTTTTTTCTGAGGTGGGAACAACTGAGGGGTATTGAAGGGGCAGTAAGGAGGTCATGGGGTGGGCAAAGCAGGGAAAAGAGAGAGGGGCCAGGGGCCAGTCCCATTGGCCTTTCAGGTAAGCACTAAGGATTTTTGTTGCAAGTGTGATCAGAAGTCTCTGGAGGGTTTTGGGCAGCAGAGTAACTATCCTCACTTACTCTGAAATAATGTTATGGCAGTTGCTGTGTAGTGAAAAGTGTGAAGGGGGGCAAAAGTGGTATTAGGGAGACCAAGGAGATTACTGTAGTCTCCTGGGCTACATTTCCTAGTACAATTCCTAGTACAATTCAGATTTAAAATATTCTGTCCTGCTTTCGTCCTAAAACTTTAAAAAGATATTTATTTGTTCAATCAATATTTATTGGGCACCTACTATGAGCCAGGTACTGCTCTAGGAGCTGGGAACACATCGATGAATAACACAGATAAAAATAAAAATCTTTGCTTTCATGGAGCTTTTGATCTTGTTGGTTGGGGAAGGTGAACAATACGAATAAATGAATTCTGTGCTATGTTAGATAGGGATAAGCTGCCAGTAAGAAAATTTAGGAGGTTAGGGAGTGCGTGTGTGTGTGTGTATGCACACACGCGCACGTGGCAGGGGTTAGGTTAGGTTGGGAGGTATGCAATTTTCAGTTAAGATGACCAAGGAAGCCCTCACTAAGAAAATGCTTTGACTGAAAGCCTGAAGGAGGTCTAATTCTTATTTTGAAAACATGGTCATTCATAGATTCATTCAACAGGTATGTATTGAGCCCCTGCTATGTTGGGTGCTGGGGATATAAAAGTGGGTAAAACTATATGTTCTCTGCCTTTCTTAAACTTAAAGTTTGGGGAGAGGAGGAGAATTATCAGATAATTGTAAAAATCAATGTAGAATTATAATTGTAACGTACTGAGCTGAAGTACTTGGGTTTATGAAATTTAATTCCTTCCTAAATTGGTTTCTATGGAGATCTCCCAGAATTTCCTGGGACAGTGATTTTTCCATTTAATCTGGGAGGCATAGAGATTCCTTTCCAGCTCTCACTTGGTCTGACTTACGTGGTGGCTCCTCTTCTCCAGAATGGCTCTTAATCCTGATTTCCTTGCTCCTTATCTGCTGGGGGGCCCAACCAACTGGGCATGCCAGGAAGAACTGTGAAATGAATAAAACGGATGACAGCTTGTCCTGTCTGAAGCACTTTTCCAGGTTAACCCCCCCCTTTCACTGTCTGTGAGTTTCTTTGAAAACTCTGTAAGTGGTAAAGTACTGATAGTAATGCAAATAACTGTCCAGAGAGTTTCTAATTATGTCCCCCGGAGATGCACTTTACTGGAGTATTGCCCTGTAGACATGGACAATTCTGAATTTATTTATAAATTCATTTCATGGTCTTCATGGTCAATATATGTATGCACTTTTCTAAAACAAGATTTATTTATTAGAGAGAGAGAGAGAGGGGGAGCGCCTGCCTGAGCCACACACTTGAGCACAGGGCAAGGGGCAAGGGGGAGGGAGAGTGAAAAGGAGGAAATCTCAAGGAGACTCCCTGCTGAGCCTGGAACCTGACCTGGGGCTGCATCACATTACCCTGAGATCCTGACCTGAGCAGAACCTAGAGTCAGAGTTGGTGGCTTCACCAACCGGGCCATCCAGGCACCCCTATGCGTGCACTTTTTGAATGTTCTTTTAATTCTCCTATTGCATCTGACTGGTTTTCCCTTTAATGAGTTAAAAAATCATTGACTTCTGTTTACTTCATATTTGCATGCGAATTATTTTTAGCTTCAACAAATACATCTTTTAAGAGGCAGTCACTGATGCTTGCCAAGACCACTAGGAAAGTAGCAAGAGGGTTGTAGACACCCGCTCTGATGCTGCCAAACCTGGGGGAGAGGACAGAACTGAACTCTCACATTGTAAGGAATTCTTTTGTTTTTTATCCCCTCTACTCTCAATCTTCCCTTCTCTTAGTGGAAGTTCACTGCTGGTCCCTGTTGGGTCCCCTAGGGGCCTCTCAATCTCACAGTCTTCCAGATACTTTATGCTACATCCCTGTCTCTCAACCTTATTATATTTAATTAAATGTGTAATACATGTGAGATCAGGCAAGTCTGGGCATGTTCCATGACTGCAAAGCTGACCATCAGAAGGCCATTTGTAGAGGCTCTAGAAGTCCCTTGGGACAACTCAAACCAAAGGCAGAGACAAAGAAGCATAACTAACACAACCTAGCAAAAAGCATTGATCTTGGCATTGAGGGGCATTTGAGAAAATAATTCAATATCTGTTACTCAGATTTATCTCCCAGTCCACTCTCCATTAGATTAACATCTGAATTCTAGTTAGAATGGAGGAGCTGCAAATAGAAACCAAAGAAGCAGTGGAACTTAAAACTCTGTGGGCCTTGGGGGAGCAGCATAGGCCACAGAGAGTCACCCAGAAAGGAGAAGGTATCAGTGTTCTCCCTATCTCTGGCCTTGAGATTGGTCTTGATGACTTCATTGCTTTAGACAGGATGCCCAGTAGAGTAGCAGCCAGGCCCAGAAGGGCACTGTTTGCTGCCATGAAAGTCACTTGTAAATAATCCTGGAGAACTCCAGGGTCTGACCATGTATGTGGATGCAACAGGCCAGTGACCCCCACAGTTTGGTCAGACCTAGAAACATTTTTTCAGCTTTTTATTCACAAATTTTGTTTTAGCTTGTTTTTAAGCACTTAATGATGTTTTAGTCACTGAATACACACTTACACAAATCTGCTTCCACGTACTTATGCCTGGTGGTCCTAGCTCTGCTTTGTTCACTACAGCTCCCTTAAATGTTTTTGGTAAAAATCCCTATACTCCTTTATTGCAGAGAGACAGACACCCCGTTCAAACTGGCTTAAGCAAAAGTGGGTGTGTATGGGTCCAGGTAACTGGAAGGTGAGGGAGGAGAGGGGGGGGCTGGCATTCCCACCCAGCTGAATCAAATAATGCCATGAGTTCCCTCTCCACCCGTCCTCCAGGTCCATATTGACTTTATTCTCGGGAATGATTGCCCCTCATGACGATCAAGCCGGCCCTCGGCAGCTCAAGACTTTACAGGCTTCCCAGCACCCTTGATCTCAGGAGAGCGATCTCTCCTCCCAAAAGCCATGCAATTTTATGAATTCTGATTGGTCCCGCTTGATCACATACCCCACCCCGAGCAGTGAGGGAAGCCCCTAGATGCACTCTGACTGGCCAGTTGGGTCACGTGCCCACCCACACTTCCACAGGAAGGTAATGCCACCTGCCGAAGCCCGCCTTGGAGCTCCGCAAATACTATTTTTGCTTCCACACCTTAAATGCAACAGTTCGCCAGGCCTCTGTCCTTGGTGAGCATGGATCCTTGTAGCCAAACTGCTTTGCCTTGAATTTTAACTCCACCGCTTCTTAGCCGTGTCCCTCTTGGGCAAATTCCTCTGGGCTCCAATTTTCTCATCTGCAAACCTCGGATAATGGTACTTCCCTCGTGGTGTTATTGAGAAGATTAACTGAGGTAACATGTACAAAACAGGGTCTGACACATAGTAAGTGCTGTGGAAGTGTTAACTCTCATTAGCATCATCACCATTGTCACCACCATCACCATCATCACCATGCCTCCAGGGCCAGGAAAACGACCAAGAGCCTAAGCGCTATGTATTTGAAAGAAGACTCAGAAGAAGAAAGGCAGCGTAGTTCATACTCCTATACAAGCCTCTGACTGTTTCTTTCTCAGAGAAAATATACTGGAGCCACTTTTACCAGGAGATCCACAAGGAATTCAGCTCTGCTGCACAGTTAAGGATCAATAGACTATGCTCTGGTCAGAAAGTTGGGGTTTTAGACTTCAAAGAGGATCCCTTCTCATTAAGTGAAGATGAATGGCATTTTCTGCATTCACAGAAGTATAGATCAGCGTCCTAAAAGAACTTGTATGCAGCCAGCCCTCATCCTGATTAGTCACAGTACTTAAAAATCTGAGGAAGACAAGCATCCTTTGTGGACTTTTACGTTATAGCTCTGTCTGTTAGACTTTGGTACAACTGTATCAGCTTTGAGATATATAAACCCAATTAAAGTGTGTCCGGCTTTGAAAGCAGAGAGGAGATAAGTCCTCTGAGAGCAGCTTTCTCATTTTCTGCTCTTTACCAAACCGCTTGACTTTTTGCCACCTCATTCCTACCAGTTAGATCTGGGCTCACGTGGGTGGGTGACCTGCAATGAGGTTAAATCCCTGGCAAGAATGGGAAAGCAAGCTAATTAAGAAACAAAAATTACACAGACACTGAGCCCATTTCTCCAAAGATGTGTTTTGGGAGTTAGACGTTCTTGGTAGGGCATCTGAGGTGACCAGTTCTGTGTCCCTGTCCATTCCCAATTCCTGCACTAAAACCATGAGAAGTGCCCTTATTCAAAAACAAAAAATGAATGAGCTATTTTGGTAACATCCCCTACAACCTAATAGGACTCAGACCCTCAGCTATCTGACCATACCAAAAGTCTTCTCCTTGACTTTCCATCAAGTGTAGCAATAGCTTTACAAGGTTTTTTCTCTAGGGAGGTGCATTCCAAAAGAAGCACTTGTCATTTACTGAGCATCTCTTGTATAAGCAGCCTATCTTAGATGCTCCATATCTTCTACTACGATCAGTAACTGACCACATGAGATAGAGACATGGCAGAGCCCCTGATGTCCCTGCTCTCAGTTTGGATATTACTGGCCTGAACTCCAGACATATGGACAAGTGAGTAAGCCTCCAGGTGATTCTAGGTCCCAAACTTGGAGCTACAGCAGCCCATGCTGAGTGGGGCAGAGATGACTTGTCCCTTCCCAGAGCAAATGGAAGGTTCAAGAAAGAAGTAAATTTAGTTGTTATTTTATCCTACTTGGCTTGGGGACATGGCAGTAGATAATAAGAGCAATGAGGAAAAAATTATCTGCTTCACTTACAAGGTGGTTGTGAAGCAATGAGAATGTATATGAAATTCATGTAGATTTTAGAGTATTATACAGAGTTATCATAGGAGGATTCAGGTAACAAGCATATCTATGTGCATGTGTCAGTGTTTCCAGCTATGTCCCACATAGGAGCTGGATTTCTGGATCCACTGACCTTGACTGGGGCTTCTCAGAGGCTGAAAAATGAAAACAGGTCCAAGCCTTCATAAAAATTATGGAATATCAGATAGGTTTTATAATTAACAAATCAATATTTTTATTAAAAACATAATTGGGATATCAGCAGTGTGAGCAAAGGATTTATAAGAGATGACTTCTTAGCATTGAGACTGACGATGAGACACGTATCTCCAGTTGCATGAGTAACATCTTGTCATTCAGTCAGTATCTCTGTGATGGAACCAACTCATTTGGAAATGGCTTCCAAAGTCTACATCTGAGGCCATTGTGAGTGTGAGTCCTGAACAGCTGGGCCAGGCCTGGACTGGCACTACCATTGCCCACTGTCCAAGCCTCTGTGCCTGGGGGGGCTGTGTGGCCCCCTCAGGCTCTAGGCCTCCTCATCCTCCCCACAACCAACAGAGCTGTCCTCCTGGGCTGCCCAGTGTTGAGGGAGTTAAAAAGACTTTTTCCCCTCACCTCCTTTGTTCTTATCTTTCTCCCTTCCTGGCCTTCCTCCTACCAGGCTTCAATGGTGCCTCTAGGAGCCACTGTTCTGTCTCCTCAGCGGCATTTAGTCTCTCTTAGTGTAAACAACACAGCAGCCAGCACAATTAACACTCGTTTGCGGAGCATTTTCACAGACATCCTCTTATCTTAGCCTCACATCCAAGAAATCATTATTATTCAAATGTAGTTATTATTATAATTTCAAGTTTACATGGGAAGAACAAGGCTCTTGGAGGTGAAGTAACTTGTCTGAGAGGAAATAACCCGTAAGTGGCGAAGCCCGGACACAGCTGCAGGTATTCTGAGTCTGACTCCCATCTTCCTTCCACTCGGTCAAGCCACATCCCTGCGGGTAGACAGAGCGGCACCTCTTCCCCCACGAGTAATTATTGAGATGGTGGTTGTCATTGTTCATCAGTGTGGGTTCACTCGATGTGCCTTTGTTTCCTTTTCCATGAAAATAATTTTATATTTACAGACTAGGATTATGTAATGGAAATCTACCGGGAATTCTTGTATATTTTAAATCTCGGTTTACCCACTAGTTCCTGGTTTATCAATGCATAAAATATAATAATAATAATAATACAATAATTACTGTTGTTACAATAATAGTAAACAACAAAAGTTTTATAGTGTTTGGTGTGTAACAGTTTACAAGGTACTTTCACATTTATTACTGCACTCTGTTTTCACCACTTCCCAAGAAAGTAGATAATACGTCTACTTTATACAACAACTGAACCTTACAGAAGTGAAATGCCCAGTTCATGTTCTCTCAACAAATAAGAGTTTTCTGAGGGCTTGTAGTAAATGTTTTGGCTTCTCCTATACCTTTTCTGGTACCTCCACTGTGGTATGACTCCAGTATGGAGAGAATGTCATTTATTCTGTGTCCTAGGGCAGTGCTGCTGAAACTGTAGCATGCCCAACAACCTCTTGGAGAGCTGTTGAGACTTACCTTCCTGGGCCCAACCACTCTGATTCAGTAGGGGCTTGGCCAATGGGCCCTACCATTTGCATTTCCAACAAGCTTCTAGCTTATGTCACTACTTCATGTCTGTGGATGATACTTTGAATGGGGCTGATAGAGTGAAAGTGACTCATCCCTCAAAACATAGTCTTCTCATCTCTAAGGAGGATTAACAGTAGTACCTACCTCACATAGTGCTCATGAAGTAACGTGTGTAAAAGCCTGTAACTTGCCTCTAAGGTATTATGTAAAACATACTTGAAAGTTGAAAGATTACAGCAAGAACATGCTTACACAGATCTCGGGGCTGCTAGCCACATAATATTCTATGCACATGGTGCCCATGGGTTTGTGCAACAAGGAGGTTTTGGCTAAATAAGAACCCACTCCATTCAACTTGTTGTTAAGAATTTTTAGATGGGATTCCATTCTAAATCCAGTCCACGCTCAGAACGCCTACCTCCCCCTTATCACTGGGCCGCTGATTTCTCCTCTGCCGTAGCTCGGCACCCCAGGAGTGTGATCACACTCTCCATGTGGGGACAACTAGCAGGGGACTGGCAGAAGGAGGGGAGAGAAGGGAACCAGGAATCCCACATCCTCACCCACTACCATGTGGGCTTCCCTTTTCACACCAGCCTTGGTCAAGCAGCCAGACTGAAGTGCAGATTTTTATTTCTTTTCATGCTTCTTCTAGTTCAGGAATTACTGGGGACTTGAGAGTGCCAACAAGCAGTCAGCGAGAGGGAGAGTAGCCAGGGCAAAGGGCCCCTCAGACCACATGCTAGTTCATCAGCCTCTGAGTGAGAGAAAATCCGCCCCATGAGGTTCATTTATTCCTCAGCTTTGGAGTCAGACCCAGTGTCATGTCTCTCTCACTGTCACTTATTAGCAGCATGGATTTATGTGAGTTACTGTGCCTCCTTGAGATGTAGTTTCTTTACTGTACAAGAAGATTAATAATGTCCTAATGCCCAGTGCACTCAGTAAGTAGCAGCTATCATCACCATCATCACCGTCATCATTTAGTGTACATGTTCTCTGTGCCAAACAATATGTTAGGCACTACAATACAGAGGTAATAAATCCAACACCATGCCTGTCCTGGAGACACCTATAGTCCAGTGTGGGAGACAGAGATTAGCAAGACATATGTTGCACATGCTGTTCTCAATACATGCACAAAATTCACTACAAATAAAAGAAATCAGCAGAGAGGGGTAAGAGCGTCTACAGCTAAGAGCCTTCGGATTCCTCATCCTTCCCTTCCCTGTACCCCTCTAGCCCTGAGGAGGCAAATGTCCACGACTTAAACAACAACCCTGGATAATTGTCCCAGGTCAATATTCCCTGATTATCCTTGAACTGCTGCCTGGCTAAGCCCTTGCCAGCCAAAATCGACATCCACTGGGGTGAATTTACACTATCCACTCAGCGTGCTCTGTCCACACAAGGCATTTCATTCAGGTTTGGAAAGTTACAGGCTGACGCAGCTCTGGAGGTTTGTTTGACTTTTTTTTTTTTTTTTTAATGTTTCATTTCTTTCCTTTTAGGATCTGTGCCCTAGTTGTTCTGGGAAACTTGTGACCTCTCTGTGTTTTTAATTGGAAGATGTCATTTTTCCATGGCAACCTATCTTGATGTCCTAAATAGAGAATCTGTAAAATCAGTTTTTCTATGGAGGGCCACGCAATTGGAATGGGAGGCTGCCCAAGGAGCGCTGGTGCCCTGGCCTGGTGGCTCTACCCCTGGGGACGGTCCCCCCAGCAGAGAAACACCACCAGGGGCTCCTGCTACAACAGACTTGCACCACCGTGGGCCCTACCAGGAACTTTCTTGGTCTGGGCTCACAAAGCCCAGTTGTTGACAGCTGAAGGGGGTGGGGCGGGATATTGCAGTCTCCAATGGCATGGGAACAAAACCATGTCAGCCGTGAATTACAGTGTCTCTAGGGCCCAGAACCCATAGGTAATAACACAGAAGCCAGAAAAACATTGATGGGAAAGAGTTGAAACCAACCCAAGCTCCATGGTGGCTGAATCTGAACTCACCCTTTCTCCACAGCATCTCACCTCCTAAAGGGAATGAGTATCTTCAGGAAATGATGAAGGATGTAGAGAAATTATGTCCTAGGCTTTGCAAGTCACTGCTAAGGAAACAGTAGTTAAATCATTTGGCAAATAAGTGATCAGTTTCCAATAAATGTCCTTATTTTTGTAATTCTGTTTTTCCTTTCTTCTATTTTTTTTAAAAGCATAATTTCCAGTTGGTAAGGTAGACGTGTTGATAAACAGAAGTGAACCTGACCATGGAAATTATACCAGTGCATTTTAAAATGAAATGGTGAAATGATATGCCAAGTCCCACCTCTGTACTTGATCTAGATGAAAGGGCACCAAAGTGACCAACTCACTCAGTACACACACTAGTGAGACCCAAGTAGGGGCTAGATACCACCACCAACAGCTAACACCTGTTGACTACTATTTCCAGGAAACGTGTATGTATTAATGAAGGATTCATAATAAGAATATCAAGAGTTTTCCCCCATTGACTGCTTATGACGTGACAAGAACTATGAAAATTGTCTTTGCATTTAACTAATTCCGTATTCACTATTGTGTCCCCTAAATTGAAAATCAGGAAATTGGGATGTAGCAAGGTTGGTCAACTTTCCCAAAGTCACTGTCTGGATATGAAACCAGGCCATACTGGCTCCAGAATCTGTCTGGACTTGGAACAGCTATAAATACTACTTCTTCCTACTCCATGTAAGGAAGTCTCTGGAATCAGGCAAGCATAGTTGATGTGCCGAGCTCATTTGCATCTCTGGACCTTGCAATGGCTATTCCCTCTGCCTAAAGTGCCTTTCCTACCATGGTCTTTGCTTGACTGGCTCTTTCTCATCATTAAGGGTTTGGCTCAAATGTATTTCTTAAAATGCTTTTCCTGACCCCCACGCCAAAGCAACCTCTCCACCCCAAGCCCCAGACACTTAATCCCATTGTCTTGTTTTAGTTCTTTCGGTGCTTTTCACAGCCAGAAATTGCCCCACGTTTTACGTGTCGATCATGCCCCATGACGAGGGTGTAAGCTCCAGGATGGTTGAGACCCCCTCCCTGTCACTGCTGTGTCTCTTGCCCATGGAAGAGTGCCTGGAGCAGTCAGGTACTCAGTGGCTATTTGTTGAGGATGTGAATAGAGCATACTGGTATTGCCTTTTGTCTTGAGCACCAATTATACTGATGATGATGCCACAACCGTCCTAATACTTACAGGTAATAATGATGAAGTGTTTACCATGAGTCATATGTTGCACCAGATGTTTATCACTGATTCCTAGGAGGTAGATACCATTATTGCCTCCATTTTGCAGAAAAGGAGACATCACAGAGGCTTAGGGTATGCAATGCTGGTGTCATCACGAGGCTGAGAAACCCTCACAGACATACACACACACCTAACATGAAAAATGTGATGTTCTTGTGGGTGAAACAAAAGAGGCAGTCAGCCAGCCCCACCATGGCAAGTCCCTAAGGCTGCTGGGGCCTGTACTTCCTTCTCAGTTAAAGAGGGAAGGTTGAAGCTTCATAAGTAAGAAGTGTCAGGGTTGAGAATGCAGCATGGTACAGTGGACACAGAACCTGGGCGCTGGCTTTCGGAATAACTGGGTTTGAATTTCGATCTTCTTCCTTAGCAGCTGTGTAAGTCTGGGCAGTCTCTTGATCTCTTCCAGCCTCAGTTTCTCTACCTGTGAAAAGGGGTAACAGCCCCGACCTGCTCGCTCTGAAGAGATGCTGTGAGGAACCCATGCGGTAGGTCCGTGAAAGCAGTCAGCACTGTGACTAGTGCACAGTCAATGCTCAATAAACGCATCTTTCCCCCCTCTGTTCCTTTCCTGCAGCGTACTCAGCGTTTACCTCCCCCCAACCCAAAAGAGCCTGTGACTTCTGGATGTTTGAATTCCATGTCCTCAGATTAAGCCAAAAACTATAGGTTACCTGTGGCCAGATGGATCAGTCTTTGACCTCATTAAAGGATGGCTGGAAAATAAGAGTGAAAAAAAAAATGCCAGGAAAAAGATTTCAAGGAAGAAAATAGAAACTTTTCTGACAGGGGAAAAAAATGTGTGGGAGGAGAGGATATTGCAGGAACCACATAACAAGAAGAGCCCCGCTGAGGGAAAAAATGGTATCAGTCAGGGATAAGTCATTGAGGACATGGTATTTCCTCTGCTCCATTTGGAGAAAGGCGCACGTGGGGAGTGAGCCACAGAAGCTAGCTAACAGCCCCTGGGACCTGAGGCCTCCTGTGACTGGATGGGCACTTCAGAGCAGAAGCGGGTCCATGGGTCCTGGCTGGCCACAGGCCAGCTGCACCTGGCAGGTGAGGCCCAACCTGAGGCCCAAGCGGGGCAGGGGCAAGGATCCGACACTGTGCTCAGCTGCTTTTCAGCGTCTGAACACACCTCACAGCCCTCTATTTCGGGAGACTCTCCTGGGTCGTGAAGGTGTGAAGCAATGTTAGAGGTTGATGGGTAATCAGTTCTGAGGGGTTATTCACTTCACAGAATGGCTGTGGCAAATTGTTTAATTTTTAAAATTTTATTTATTTATTTATTTATTTATTTATTTATTTTTAAAAGATTTTATTTATTTATTTGACAGAGAAAGAGATCACAAGCAGGCAGAGAGGCAGGCAGAGAGAGAAGAGGAAGCAGGCTCCCTGCTAAGCAGGGAGCCTGATGCGGGGCTAGATCCCAGGACCCTGAGATCATGACCTGAGCTGAAGGCAGAGACTTTAACCCATTAGGCCACCCAGGCACCCCAAATTGTTAAAATGGATATTTAACTTCTTTTTAAACTGATTTTGGCTTTCTACAGGGAGGGAGGGTTGGTTGGATGAGACTAAGCCTCACCTATGAGGCAGTGTCTCTTCTCCGCTCATGCACAGGATACTGGGAACTGCTTGGGTTGCGCCTAGGGCGGCCATTGGAGAGTGAGGATTGCAGTCTTGGCAAGGCAGGGTGGGCTGTGGGCCTGGTGCCTCAGTGGGATGAAGACGTGCTGGAGTGACCGAGTCTAGCAGTGACCAGGCTTGATGCTGACCACGGCCGTGGTCCTCAGTCTGCATTTCAGCAAGATCCCACCTCAGGTAATCAGTGTGCATATTCAGGTTTCAGAGGCAGAGAGCTAATAAAAGCATTCCCACATCTCCCAAGGCATCCCTGCAACCCAGGCAGGGAAACTCTCAGATAGAAATAGCTGAACCACAGAGTGAACCGTCTATGTGTTGGCTGACCACCATTCAGTCAAGCTTGGGTTTCTCATTATGGGGAATAAATCTCATCTCAGGCTGAACTTCAGTCTTTCTAGAAAAACGTCTCTCTAGTCCTCTCTTTTCACATACTAGAGACTCTCTCATGATTTCCTGATTGATTAGAGTAAAGGGGGGGTCAGAAGATTAGTTTAAAGTGCACGCTTTGGGGTCAGCAAAACTGGGTTTCCATCTTGGTTCTGGTTTTTCCTGGCTGTGTGAACCTAAGCAAACTCTTTCGCTCTCAGACCTTGGTTTTCTTATCCATGGAATGAGGCTAATAAGAGCCCCTAACTCATGAGTAAGAATTAAATTTAAAAATAGATGCAAAGTGCTGTCACAATTTAAGTGCCCAACAACTGGCTGCTATTACTGCCATTATTAAGCAATTATAATTATTCCCAGATGCTGCCGCCTTGCTCATTCATCCCAGGAACACATTTTCACGTTAGTATTCTGTCGGTAATTCATTATGGGTATCTGGAGATCCTACTTAACAAAAAATTAATCTTCTGAGAGTGTACACTATGAAGACAGACATTCATTTGCCAGGCTTGAAGAAAAATGCCAGTGAAATTATATGGTGGTCCCAAGTGTAAAAAAGGCTTTTAAAAGATTCATTTCAAACCACTTGTATTGTGCCAATTTTAGGATTTTATTCCATCTATTTGCAAAAGTATTTCTTTGTGCCAATTACTAGGCAAGGCAGTGTGTTGATAAGATACAGCCCTTGTCCTCTGGCAGGTCACAGGGTAGCTGGAGAGACAGACACATAGACAAGAAACTGGAAGGGCTTAGAACATATGCATTGGTGGAGCATGCCAAGGTAGCAGGGCGCAGTCATACCAGTAAGGACAGGGCCTAAGTCAGTACTGGGGAGGAGGCAGGGAAAGACTGCCTTCAGTTTTAGAGACTGACTTCAGTTTTAGGGTTGGACAGATGAAAAGGTAGAGAAAGTATTCTGGACAAAGAGAAGAGGTGTAAAGGGGGTGTGTGTATATGTGGGGCTTACAATTATGCGTTATTGCTGATTAGTGGATGGACGAAAGGCAGAAGTCACCCCACAGCGGGCTTTAGATTTCACACAGGAGTTTATTCTGTAGCAAGGGGGTGGCTGTTGGGTAATTGAAGCAATGGAGTGTTGAGGTCGGATTTGAGTTTCTATAGGATCCCTCCAGTGATTGTGCAGAAAAAAGTGGAAGGGCAGGCTAGAGACAGCTGTAGCAGAGAATAGAGAGTGGGAACAGAGAAAAAGGGCAGCAGTGAGGGGACATTTAGATGATAAAATTGGATCTGGATGTGAGAGGAAGAAAGGTGTTAAAGGTGATTGCTGGTGTGCCAAAGAGGTGGAAACGTTCAGCAAACAGTTCAGCACACAAGTGTAACAGACACAGGTCTTTGCTTACATAACAACCATCCCCTACATCCTACTCTCCTCCTGAGAGCCTCAATATATTGACTTAGAGGCAGAGATCCTTTGATAGTAGAAGGGTATAGGCCCAACCCCTAAGGATGAAGTATGATTGATCTAAACCAGTTGTGCTAATCTCTTTCCCCTTGGCCACTTAGTCAAACTGTGGGCAAGTGACTCATTTATTCTAGCTAATGAAGCATAACGAGGGGCTTCCCTTGATGCATAAAAGGACACGCAATGGGGGAAATAACCTTTTGTTCATTTTCCCTTCTTCCTGTCCGGAAGTGAGCATGACCCCCATAGCCCACATATCCCTTTGCAACAGCCATCTTGTGGCCATGAGACAAGAGTTTGAGAACAAAACCAATACACTGAGGATGGGGGAGCAGAAGATGACCCCCGGTCCCTCACAGCACCTTCGAGCATCTGAGTAAATGCTAACAGCTACTATCTCTGAATTTCTTGTTAAGTAAGGTAAAAATGTTCTGTTAGTTTAAGGCATTTGTTTTATTTAGGGTAGGATATAGTAAGGTAATGAGTAGACCCCAGAAGTAATGGCTTAGATATGATAGACATTTACTTCTTGGTTTTGGTTGGTTAAGGCTGGATGTTGCAGGTTGTTGGTGGTGGAAAGCTCAGAGACACTAACTAATGGTGCCTCTTCTATTTTCAACATGTGGCTTCTAAGGTTGCTCTGAGCATATAGAATCAAGCAGAAGGGGTTAAAGGGAGATTTGCAGGCCAGGTCCCTAAATGGCATATATCACTTCCACTCATATTCCGCTAGTCACATCTAGCTGCAAGGGGCACTGAGAAATATAGAGTAACCAGGAAACCATATTCCAGTTTCTATGGAAGGATGGACTTTGTGGATAGCTAGTAGACTCTGCCACACCACTGTAAATGGAATTTTTTGTTGTTATTACTTGCAACTAAAAGAATTCCTAATTGATCCAATGGGTCTGGAGCATAGGGGAGAATTTAAAGTATATCATACAGTTTTTCCAACTGTAGTATCTGTATTTTTCAAGACATTATTACATGTGATCAGTAAAACCAATGGAGTGATGACATCACCTAGGAAGAATACAGATAGTGAGAAGAGACACAGAGATAGAGCTATTTACATTGTTCACAGGACCCATCTGATCCAGAATTTTCCTTACTGTGTGTGAAAGAATGACTCAAACATCTTAGTGGTCTAGAGGACTTGCCTTAGGTCCAATAGTCTCATGGCTCACATGAAAGAACAATTTTATAGATCAAGGTTGCCCAAGTATTTTTGTTTCGGGGGTTTCTGGATGTAAACTCCAAATGGGACTCTCTTTGCCTTTGTTTTCTTTCTATAAGGCACTAACTTTGACTAATAGCTGAAAAAATGTCTTGAGAAAAATATGTTCAACCTCCTTCCTTCCCTGGTGAAGATATTTGATGTGAACACCTAGCAACACAGATCCTGAAATAACTTAATGTGGGAAATGTTCCAAGTGCAGTTCTGTTCCTTCCCCTCTTCCTTATCCTTACTCCTGAGGCTTCAGGTTGGGAAACTGACTTTTCTGGTTTTAACCATACAAGACCGTACTAAAAGCAATAGATGAGGACACTAGAAATTTCTTCCACCAAAAATCTACACTGGCACTTGAATTTCCTTGGAAGGGTGTCTCCATTAAGCAGTGGTCTTTCCTGATAACTTTAATCCCTCTAGAGTAGGTACTGATGACTCTTGGAAGCCTGAGTTGACACAGCCTATGGGGTCTCAAGGGTGTGGTATGTACAGTCATGGTAGTTTGTCAGACATTCTCCTCCAAACATTGTGCCTCAAAGCCCCCAATCCCAGTAGGTAGGCAAAAAGAGAACATTTGCCTGTGGCTTGGTTTGGAAACTTGAGGATGTAGGCACTAATGAGCTGGAGTCCGATCTATTTGTCATTCTGATAAATTCCAACAGGGCAGGAGCCATATTAGATGCATTTCATCACATTCCCATCCCTGCCATGGTCTGTAAAACAAGGATGATAATTAGTGTACATGGCATTCTTATTGTACTCCAGCCATCACGTTATGTGTTTCACCAGAAGGATCTAATTTAATCCTCAGAAAAACTTGATCAGGGAGGCACTGTCACTGTCACCATTCTATAGATGAGGAAAAAAGAGCTTAAGTAACCACCCAAGTATTAGAGTTCACAAATGGTCCCACCAGGATCTAAGCCCAGCAGTTTGAGTTACTTCTACCCTAGAATGCTCCCCATTAATACTCGTTGTAAGGATTAAAGACTGAGGTGAAGCACCTTGCTGGCACCCAGTAAAACACCCAATAAATGGCTATTATCTTCATGTCATCATTCCTTCTGAATAGGTGGATATTTTCTCACAAGACTGCAAAGTGGGTTTATACTTAGGTGAGCTGTCTTGTTTCTTATGTGACTATAAGGGAGCTATGCAAAGGTAATTAATTTGTTAGAAAATGTGGGGGGTTTTGTGACATGGTGACAACTGAGGTCTTGATGACAGGCAATATCTGAGGTCCCAGAGAAATAAAAGGCCCCAGGATCAACCTCCTGGCACTTCAAGTTATAAGTTTTTACATACTAGCAGTATTTATGAGTCCCTTGGAGAGCAACATTAAATTGAATCAATTAGTGGTTATTCTGATCATTTTTCCTTAATAAAGCTTATTTCCGGTATAAAAGTAATATAAAACTTAGAAAATCCAATGAAACAAGAAGAGGAAAAAATCAACATAATTTTATTGCTCAGAGACAGTTCCATTGATATTTTTGTGTTCTAATTGACATTGTATTCATTTTTTAGAATTTGCTTGCTGTGTTGATAGCATGAGAGATTCTTGAATTCCCATGTACCTGAGTCATCAAACTTTCTAAATCTGGTCCCTTTGGCTTGGGACACAGAAAGGCCTTGCTATTAGTTGGTTTCGGGCCCTAGAGTCTCAAGGGTGTAGTAAGGCAGATCCTGGCAGGGCAGTGGCTAGAGGGGCCCCTCTGGACAGGGTGACAGAGGCCCCAATATCTCAGGGAAAAGCACTCCCCTCTGAGCCAGTATTCTGTACAAGGGTCGCCCCAGTCCAGGAGGAAGTTTTCCTGGGCCCGGTTCCCACCCTCGTGGTCACATCACGGTGACGCAGCAGGAAGCCGGCCTCCCCAGAGCCCAGGTCTCTCACAGGAAAGTGTTGTCAGAGGTTTCTGCATGGGCAGGCGGTCCGTGCACACTGGATTCGCAGCAGCATTCCCAACCCGCAGGATTTGTTCACAGGCTGGAAGGCCGGCCTCAGGGCTGCTCTGTGGCGTTTCCTCCATTTGGTCCCAATACTCGCGGTAATGCCTGTGGTGATGCCATAAATCAGCTCTGTTCTGCTTTCCCCGAGAGACTTCCAGATTGATTGCCCTCCAGGCAGGCAGTGTGAGATACCTCCTTTCGGATGTCATGTACTAAACAGTGATTGACCAGAGGAAATTTATTTTCCAGTTGAACAAAATAATGCTCTGAGGGCTTGGACATATTCTTCCTCTGGCCTGATATTTTTTGGTGGTCGTTGAGAGGGAGGGAGGGTCTCTGCATTCATCTTCTCTCTGGATAGAATTTGCTTCTTTGTAGAGGAGTTGAATGGCAACGCCATGCTCTCTTATTGATGTCTGATCCCTAGTCCTGGCTTGATCTTCATATCAGTGATGAGCTCACCCTTGGAAGTCCTTCTCCCAGTGCTCCCTCAGCTAGAGGGAAGAGCACAGGAATGGGAGTCCAAAATCTCATGTGGTAGCTGTTGTCCCCACTGCTTGAAATTAGGCAAACCAGCTTACCTCTCTGGGCCCTGACCATCCTTGGAAGCTTATTCTTTTAACTGGACACTTAATTAACTGACATTCCCGGCAGCTGTCAGTCCAAGTGCACGTGATACTCATGATAATGATCCTTGGGCCCTGCAAGATCCTAAGTCACTTCCTGAACTCCCTATATTCTCAGGGCTCCATTATTTATTTGAATTCCTTGAAGACTGGTGATCTGAGCGCATCAATTATGAAGACTCTAGTAACTAGAACGGTGGACTGCCAGAATCAGACACGGGGTGTTACCCCAGTCCTTCAAACTTTATTTTGGGGTCGATGTCATGGGATGTGTTACGAGACACCAGCAGGGCTGAAGTAACACACATAGGACCACAGGTCTATCATCAAAAGGTTTCTTGAGCTTCAGACTGGTCTAGCCAGTTTCTCTCTCTGCTGCTGCCACTTCCCAGCTGTCCCATGGCATGCATGATATAGCCCTTGAGGTTCAGCTTGCTCTGTCTAATGGCATTCGGCCTGTGCTAAATGTACATCATCATGTGGCACATGTGGTCATGTTACAACAAGCCCACATCTTAGCCACTGAGTGGGCTGCAGATCAGCTCAAAACTCAAGGTGTACATGAAGATGAATAGGAGTTGGGAGATAAGCCCATGCCTCAGAACCACTGCTCCACAGGCTTTGGAATGGTTAAACTACAGTGTTTCATTCTTCCTCCGATGGAATATTCAGTAAGACTTCTATTTCCACAGAGTTTCTCCTGTGGGGAGACACCCCACATGACAAGTAACTCCACTTTCTAAAGAATCTGCTAGACCAGCCATGTAGGATTTGCTAAGAGGTGGCCCACCGCCCCCTTCCAGACTATATATAGGAGAAGACTAGAGGTTGATCAAGGATGCTGGGGAGTCAAGATTTCTTCAAAACAGCTTATCTGAGTGTCCTGTGTGTTCCCCCACTCATTCCCCCAACCCCGCCTCTTAGTGAGAGTCAGAGGAAAGCTTTTTCTCATCCTCATTTCAAGCTGGGTGAGGAGAGACTGCTGCCAGTGCTGCTGGGAGAACAGCAGGGAGGGGTGGAAGAGCTCCAGGGAAGGACATGACCATGTCTCTTGGAATCTGCCTGAGTCTCCTGGGGAGAACCCCAAGGAAAGAGTTCAACCAGAGCTGTTTATGAAAGTCAAAAGAAGACCACATTGCAGACAGGCTATCCTTTCAACAGATGCTGTAAAAACAGCTGGGCTTGAACCGTCATGACAGAACCCTCCCCTCACAGATGACCCTGGGCAGCAGCTGCCAGGGGATGACGCCTGTCACCCTGAGTCTGTATACCCTGACAGAGCAATGCCACGCCTGTGCACCCCTGAGAGCAGGGGCTCGGGAGAACCCAGAACAGAGGGAGAAAGCCACATTTGGGCACCTGCTTGGCTAATCGCAGCAGCTCCGGCCATAACATAACACTTCGCCCTGTCCTTTCATTTCCCTTCCCCTGATCCCAACCTCGGGGGGAAAAGAAGCAACAGACAAAGAGCCAGAGAGGGAGAGCAAGGCGCAGGAGAAAGCAAAGTTCTTCCCTATGCAGGTTGCCAAGCTGGGGTCAAGCCCAATGGGGCAGAAAGAAAAAGAACCCCCTGAAGTGGATGAGAAATGGAAGTTTTGTTTTAGTCTGGACTGCCTTTTTGACCCCTGAAAATGAAGACTGTTCACACTTGAGGCTGGAAAGTACAAGGATCCATTCTCAATGCCATCCAGTGTAGGGAAATGGGCAGATCGGAACTGAAGGGTGGTGGTGAGGGAAATATTCAGCTTTCGAACCCAATGTCTTGAATAAATGGGTCACATTAACACTTTAGAGTCAGACTTTCACTTCTAGGAAGATTGAGCATTTTTTCTCTATTCTTATTACTAGGTCCAACTGAAAACCCTGGATATTTTATATAAAGAAGGAGAAGGAAGAAGAGGAAGAGAGTGTGAAAGGTGGAGAAAAGAGGCAAATTGGCTAGGGACCTCAAGATCCAAAGGGTGATACAGAGATTAATTCATGGGTTTTCTTTCTGCCTCACACCTAGACTGGGTACTGGAGAAACCAGCAACATAGAAATGCTTTTGGGTCAGACATAAAAAGCCCCAACAAGACCCTCCTCTCTCTAGACAAAATACATGTAAAAGCACCCTACCAAGAGCAGCTTTTAGACAAAAACTATTATAGTCTAATAAAACACCGAAGAAAAAACATGCGGTCTTCAACTTCACCCACGCCAGCCAAGATCAAGTCATGAGCCTGTACTTCTACTTTATCTCTGTGCTGGGGTGCCCTCACCCCACCCCACCTGCTGTCTGAGAGGTAAGGTGCCAGAGCAGGTCCAGGGAGCTGGGACTTTCATTCCCCACTGGTTACATTAAAAAAGCAGAAATGCGTCAAAGAATCCAGATATCCACATGAGGAATCTAAAAAAGAGAAGAGCAAAATAAACCCAAAGAAAGTGAAGGAAAGAAATAATAAAGGTAGGAATAGAAATCGGTGAAATAGAAAAGAGAAAAACAGTAGAGAAAATCAATGAAACAAAGAGCTATTTCTTTGCAAATATCAATAAAATTGACAAACCTTTAGTGGGACAGACCAAGAAAAACAGAGAAAACACAAACGTTTCTTAGGAATAAAACATGAAAAAAAATTTTAAAAAGGAATAAAACATGAACTATAACTGTAGATCCTGGCACATGAAAATGATAATAAAAGAATATTATAATATTATTTTATATTATACATAATATTTATAATATACATACTTATAATATTATGTATATTTACATCTACAGATATAAATCTGCAAACTTAGGTGAAATGGAAAAATTCCACAACAGTACAAACTACCGAAAGTCACCTAATATGAAATAGTTAACTATTAGAGAAAACAAATTCATAATTTAAAATACCCCCCCCCGAAAAACTCCAGAGCTAGATGGTTTCACTGGAGAATTCTGTCAAATGTTTAAAAAATAATTAACGCCAACTCTAAAAAATATCTTATAGAACAATAGAAGAGTAGGGAATACTTCCCGATTCATTTTATAAAGCTAGTAGTACCATAATACTAAAACCAAACATTGACAGTACAGAAAAAGAAAACAGCAGACCAATATACCTTGTAAATTTAGAGGCAAAAAATTAGCAAAGAGAATTAAGCACTATATAGAAAAAATTATATTCCATGACCAAGTGGGGTTTTTTCTTTTTATTTAGTTTAGTTTAGTTTTTATTTATTTTTATTATTATTATTTGCCCAGGGGTACAGGTCTGTGAATCATCAGGCTTACATCTTTCACAGCATTCACCAAAGCACAAACCCTCCCCAATGTCCATAACCCATCCACCCTATCCCTACCCTCCCACCCCCCAGTAACCCTCAGTTTNCTGTTTTGCGAGATTAGGAGTCTCTTAGGGTTTGTCTCCTTCCCCCCTCCAATCTTGTTTCATTACTTTTCCCTCCCTACCACCCACGACCCCCCGCCCTGCCCCTCAAGTTCCTCATATCAGAGAGATCATATGATAATTGTCNCTTATTTCACTCAGCATAATACCCTCTAGTTCCATCTACGTTGTTGCAAACGGCAAGATTTCGTTTCTTTTGATAGCTGCATAGTATTGGTTTTTTCTTTTTATTATTATTAGTTTCAGGGGTAGAATTTAGTGATCCATCAGTTGCATGTAACACCCAGTGCTCATTCCATCAAGTGCCCTCCTTAATGCCCATCACCCAATTCTCTCTCTTCCCCAAACACCCCCCTCCCCTCCAGCACCCCTCAGTTTGTTTTCTAGAGTTCAGCATCTTTTATGGTTTGCCTCCCTTTCATTTTTCATCTTATTTTATTTTTCTTTCCTTCCCCTATGTTCATCTGTTTTATTTCTTAAATTTCACCTATGGGTGAAATCATATGGTGTTTGTCTTTTTCTAACTGATTCATTTTGCTTGGCATAATACCCTCTAGTTCCGTCCACATCATTTCAAAAAGCGAGATTCCATTATTTTTGATGGCTAATATTCCATTGTGTATATATACCACATCTTCTTTATGCATTCATCTGCTGATGAACATCTGGGCTCTTTCCATAGTTTGGCTATTGTGGACATTGCTGCTATAAACATTGGGGTGCACGTGCCCNGAATCACTATGTTTGTATCCTTTGGATAAATACCCAGTAGTGCAATTGCTGGGTTATAGGGTAGCTCTATTTTTAACTTTTCAAGGATCCTCCATACTGTTTTCCAGAGTGGCTTCACCAGTTTGCATGCCCACCAACAGTATAAGAGGGTTCCCCTTTCTCTGCATCCTCGCCAACATCTGTTGCTTCCTGGGTTGTTAATTTTAGCCAAGTGGGATTTGTTCTATAAATGGAAGACTGGTTCATTATTTGAAAATCAATCAACATAATCCACCTTACTAATAGGTTAAAGAAAAATCACATGATCATTTTAATTACTAAAGAAAACACATTTGACAATATTCAATACCCATTTGTGATGAAAGAACTAGGAATAGAGGGGAACTTCCTAATCTTGAAAATGAGCATTTACAAAAAATTTAGAGTTAACATTATTCTTAACTGTGAAAGAAGGAATGCTTTCTCCTTAAGATCAAGAACAAGGCAAGGTTGTCTTCTCTGACCACTTTTGTACAATATATTTCTAGAAGTTCTAGCTAGTACAATGGGCAAGAAAATGAAATAAAGGGTATACAGATCAAGGAGGGAAGGAAGGAAGAAAGGGAGGAAGGAATGAAGGAACTCTTTTTGCAGATGACATGATTGTCTATGTTTAAAATCCTAATGAATCATCAACAACAAAAAACTTCCTAAAAGCAGGGCGCCTGGGTGGCTCAGTGGGTTAAGGCCTCTGCTTTCGGCTCAGGTCATGATCTCAGGGTCCTGGGATCGAGGCCCACATAGGGCTCCCTGCTCAGCGGGGAGCCTGCTTCCCCCTCTCTCTCTGCCTGCCTCTCTGCCTCCTTGTGATCTCTCTCCCTCTGTGAAATAAATAAATAAAATCTTTAAAAAAAAAAAAAACTTCCTAAAAGCAATACATGTGTTGAACAAGGTCACAGGCTATAAGACAAAAGCTACCTGTATTTCTATATACTGGCAATGAACATGTGGATACTGAAATTTAAAACACCCTACCATTTACAACCACACAGAAAAATGAAATATTTAGGTGTAAATCTAACAAACCATGTATAGGACTTGTATGCTGAAAACTACAAAATGCTAATGAAAGAAATCAAAGAAGATAAAAATAAACTGGAAGACTAGACTTAGTAAAGAACTCAATCCTCCCCAGACTGACATACAGGTTTAATGCAATTCATATTAAATAGTCTGCCAGACTTTTTGTAGACATACACAAGATTATTCAAAAATTCAGATGCAAATGCAAAGGAACTGAGGTAGCTGAAGCAATTTTTGAAAAGAAGAGGGAAATATGAGGAATCCACCCAATTTCATGACTGACAATAAAGCTGGAGTAGTGAAGACTGTGTGGTGTTGGAGGGGTGCACACATAGGTCATTGGAAAACAGGAAATCCAGAAGTAGACCCACACAAATATGCCAAACTGATTTTTGATAAGGCAAACAATGTTAGAGCATGTGGTCATCTGAGGGCAAGATAATCAATCCTGATCTACACAAAAATAAACTCAAATTGGATCACAGACTTAAATGTAAAATACAAAGCTATGAAAGTTTTTTTGGGGGGGGAGAGAAAAATCTTTGGGATCTGGGGCTAGGCCAAGTTCTTAGACTCGACACTAAAAGCATGATCCATAAAAGGGAAAATTGATAAGATGGATTTCATTGAAGTTAAAAACACTGCCTCTTCAAAATACTTCAGTAAGAGAATTAAGAGATAAGCCAAGGATTAGGAGGAAATATTGGCAAGCAACATATCTGACAAGAGGCTACAATCTAGAATATATTAAAAAAAAACAACTCTGAAAACTCAGCAGTAAGAAAACAAACAATCCACTTAGAAAATGGATAAAAGACATGTACAGTTATTTTGCTGAAGAAGGTATCCAGAGAGCAAATACACACAAGTGAAATTGTTCAGTGTCATTGGTCATTAAGGAAATGCAAGTGAAAACCACAATGCAATGAGCCACCACTATACACCTATCAGAATGACTAATATAAAACACAGCAACAACATCAAATGATGTTAAGGATGTGGAGAAATTGGATCACTTACATATTGCTGGCGAATATGTGAAGTGGCACAATCATTCTGGAAAACCATTCGGCAGTTTCTTAAAAAGCTAAACATGAGGCTACCAGCAATTGCCCTCAGGACATTTACTCTGGAGAAATGAAAGCTTATTTTCACACAAAACCTGCATACACATCTTCACAGAGACTTTATTTATAATAGGCAAACACTGGACATGAGCCAGATATCTTTCGACAGGCCAGTGGTTAAGCAGAATGTGCCACATCTGTTCAGGGACTACTAGCAGGAAACAAGAAGGAACGGGTGACTGATGTCCACGACAACCTGGAGGAATCTCCAGAGAAATACACTGACTGAGAAAATCCAAAACCCAAAGGTTACATCATGTGATTCCATTGGTATGACATTCTTGAAAGGTCAAAATTACAGAAATAGAGAATTGAGTCTAAGTGGTTTCAGGGGTGGAGGAGGGGGTAGGGATGGGGGAGAAGTGAGGCAACATGAAGGACCCTTGTGGTGAAGGGTGTTCTGTATCTTCATTGTCTCAATGTCAATATCCTGACCATGATATCATACTACAGTTTTCCAAGATGTTATTATTAGGGAAAACTGAGTGTTACAGACTGAATTGCATCCCCTAAAGTTCATGTTGAAACCCTGACCCCAAGATGACTGTATTTGGAACCTTGAAAAAAGTTATTAAGGTTAAATGGGTTCAACAGGGTAGGGCCCTCATTCAGTCAGCCTGGTGTCCTAGAAGAAGAGGAAGAGACACCAGCAGTACACCAAGGAGAGGGGCCTCAGGAGAAACCAGACCTGTAGACACCTTGATCTTGGACTTCCAGCCTTCCAGAACTGTGAGAAATAAAGTCCTGTTGCTTAAGTCCCTTGGGCTGTGGTATTTTGTTATGGCAGCCCGCACAGACTAAGACACTGAGTAAAGGGTACATAGGCTCTCTCTCTATTATTTCTTACAACTGTACATTCATTTAAAATTATCTCAAAATGAAAGGTTTACTTAAAAAAAAAAAACCCTAGCATCTATCTGGGAAGTACCTGAAAGACTCTTAACCTGGTTCTCTTAATTCGATTTTTTTATACCAGGCCGTGTGAGGTGCCTCTTCCTGGTAGACCCATGATACCCTGTGCTAATACCACATTGATCTTTACCATGTTTTCCTTAAGTGCAAGGATTAGGTCTCAATCATTTTATATTTAGCATGTAGCCATTTATTTGTTGACATGATGTCTGGGACATAGTAGGGACTCAACAAATGTTTGCGGCATGGGCACGTCAATGAATGCTTCTATGGCAGCATTAGGTGGAAGATTTTTGTCTAAGATTGACTGCCTGGCTGATGTATATGGGACACCTGAGAACATTTAAAGATGAGGTTCAGTAAAATGGAGACATTAACCAATTTTTATAATGAAAACATTTTCCATTGTAAACTCTATGAAGACAAATCCCTGTAAGTACTGTTAAGCCACTCCAAAGTTTTCCAACATCCTTTTTATATTAGCTGAAGTATTTTTATTAGAATTAAGTATTTTCTATTAAAATATTTCATAAAGATTTGATGTTCTCGTTTGTTGTTTTTTTTTTTTTGGTGATATAACTTCTGCCTTTTTTTTTTTTTTGTGGCTTCTTCCATGTGTCAGATTTACGGATGTAAATTTTGTCTGACAAATTTGATTTTTCCATTAGTTTTCCCCAGTAACAAATTTTACTCTACAGAATTTTAGCCAACATCAGTTTGAGCCTCAGACATAGTAAGGCCTTAATAAATATCAGCTGTTATCATGCATTCCTTATAAAGGTTATTTCTTTACAAATTTGTTTTGAAATATAATTATATGCCATAAAATTTTAATCTGTACAATTCAGTATTTGCAAGATTTTACAACTATCACTATTCAATTCTAGAACATTTTCTCACCTCAAAAAGAAACTCCATACCTGTTAGCAGGCATTCCCCATTTTCCCCTCTCCAATCCCTGGAAACCACTAATCTACTTTCTGTCTCTACGTATTTGCCTATTCCAGACATTTCATGTAAATGAAATCATGCAATATGTAGACTTTTGTGTCTGGCTTTTTGTTTTTTTCACTTAGTATAATGCCTTCAAGTTTCATGCATACTGTAGCACGTATCAATACTTCATTCCTTTTTATGGTTGAATAATCCAGTGCATGGATATACCACTTTGTATATCCATTGTATGGACGTGCCATTTTGTTTTTCCATTTATCAACTGACAGACACTTGGGTTATTTCCACTTTTTGGCTATTAGGAATAACACTGCTATGACCATTTGTTTACAAGTCTTTGTGTTGACATGTTTTCAGTTCCTCTGGCTATTTATCCAGAAGTTGGAATTGCTGGAATGGATTCTTACTAGCGTATATGAGCATATATGAAAGTTCTACTTTCTCCACATACCATTCAATACTTGTTATTGTCTGTCTTTCTTATTGTAGCCATCCTAGTAAATATGAAGTGGTATCTCATTGTGATCTTGATTTGCATTTCCCTAATGACTAATGTTGTTGGGTATCTTTTCATGAGCTTCTTGCCCGTTTGCACATCTCTTTTGGAGAAATTTCTTTTCAAATTCAATTTTTAATTGGAGAGTTTGTCTTTCATTATTTAATTGTAAGGATCATTTATGGATACTAGATACAAATCTCTTATCACATCTATGATTTGCAAATATTTTCTCCCATTCTCTGGGTTGTCCTTTACTTTCTTGATGGTATCCTTTGAAGTACAAAAGGTTTTAACTTTTACGAAATCCAATTAATACTATATATACATATATATATACATACATACACATATACATATACTATGTATATGCTTTGGATGGCCTAAGGAACTACCATATAACCCAAGTCACAAAGAATTACACCCATATTTTCTTTTATAGTTTTATCCTTACATTTTGAGTTAATTTTTGTATATGGTTTAAGGCAGGGGTTCAACTTCATTCATTCCATGTGAAAATGTAGTTATCTCAGCACTATTTGTTGAAGATCATTCTTTCCACCCTGAATTGTTTCAGCACCCTTGTTGAAAATCAATTGACCATAAATTTAAGAGTTTATTTCTGGATCGCCAATTCTATTTCATTGGTCTAATATGTCTATCCTTATCCCCTTTTCACAGCCTTGATTACTGTAGCTCTCCAGAAGGTTTTCAGGTCGAGAAGCATGAGTTGTTGAACTTTGTTCTTTTTAAAGATTGTTTTGGCTTTTTTAGGTCCCTTGATTTCCATATAAATTTTAGGATCAGATTGTTAATTTCATTTACAAAAGGCAGCTAGGATTTAATATGAATTGTGCTGAATCTGTTAATCAGTTGGAGGAGTACTGCCATCTTAACAATATTAAATCTTCTGACCCATGAAGATGGGACTGCTTTTCATTTACTTAGGTCTTTAATTTCTTTCTATGATGTTTTGTGATTTCCAGTGTACACGCCTTCTACTTCTTTTGTTTGTCTACAAATTGGATAAAAGACTGATAGAATTAATTTTTTTAAGTTAACACATGAGAAATTTTTCTCCTCTTTGTAAGACAGAATGAGTGAGGCCAGAGAAAAGGACAGATGCACAGAGACTGAGGGAAGGGCTGAGCTTTTGCAGTGAGTTCACTGTTCAGCCCTTGAGTGTCTGGCAATGTCAAAGCAAATGAGAATATTTGGGCATCACAAATGCAGAGTACAAACTTTAGGCTAAAAGTATCCAGTTCTGGTGGTGAAAGATGGAGAGTCTCAAGGGAGACCTCTGACACTCTTCCCATTATACCTCATCGTAGTCCCTTGGCCTCCAAGTGTGAGTCTGGTCCTGTCAGTAGTAACCTCCCAGAGGAACTTTATTATTTCCATGAACTCTTCTCTTCTGTAATCACCTGAACACAGAGTCAAGAATAATATGGGATGGGAATGTTTTCCTCAGTTCTTTCTGACCTACCATGCTGCAAAAGACTACTGATGCCCAAAATCCTCATTCAATCAGCAAACAGCACTTCGGGAATGGCCCGCCTTTCATTCCCTATGGCAAAGGGGAGGAAGACAGGAGCAGCTGGGAAAAAACCAACAGTGGGGACTCTCTTGAGTCTAAAACTGAGTTGTGGAAAAAATCCTGAGAAATCCCATTGGAAAGAATGGGAAAGAATCCACATAAAAGATTTTATTGCTTATGACAAACTCCTGCTGCTCCCATAAATTTTTCTACAAACTACACTAACATTATAAATATGCAATAGACACACACACACACACACACACCATCTAACATATTGACTAGGCTGCATTTATAGTGTGCTCCCCAGAAGAAAATATTCACTTCAGTTTAAACATCTTAAATGCAAATGGAAAAACAATTTCAAATACCAAGTTTTCAAAGACTTTCCCATTATGACGTAGACTCAGTCTCTCCCTATCTCATTTAGGATAATTCCACTATCAAAAACTAAAGCAGATATTTATATTAATTTAATTTTTTAAAGATTTTATTTATTTATTTGACAGAGAGAAAGCACAAGTAGACAGAGTGGCAGGCAGAGGGAGAGGGAGAAGCAGGCTCGCTCCCTGCTAAGCAAGGAGCCTGATGCAAGGCTCGACACCAGGACCAGGAATCATGACCTGAGCCTAAGATGCTTAACCGACTGAGCCATGCAGGTACCCTTAATTTAATTTAATTTAATTTAATTTAATTTAATTTAATTTAATTTAATTTATGGAAGTGCCACTCCTTGATTCATCAGAATATTTTTGCTACCACTCTTTTAAAGAGTGGTGCTTCATAAGAGGCTCAAGATATTTTACCCTTTTTATATGAATTGTTTTGCCAGCATTCCTGAGAGTACATAAGAAAGAAGGCAGACTAGGTAAGAAGCAGATTAATTCTCCCCATTACACAGATGAGGAAACTGAGACATGGGGAAGGAATGGGATTTCATTCATTCATCAGTGTCATTATTCATCAGCCATTGTGTTTTAGGCCCTACCTTTAGATGCGAGGGTTACAAAACCTGTCTTGGCTCCTCTTTTCATGGAATTTCTAATCTTATGGGAGAGCCAGATTGTTATTTTCAAAATGCAAACCTGATCATGTAACATCTTTGCTTAACTTATTCCTGGGGTTTTCTACAGATTCCAGAATAAAGACTAACTCTCTTATCATGGCTTCCCTGGTCACATGATCTTACCCTGTAGCCACTAACATTAGCCTCATCTAATTTCTGCCCCAACACCCACCAAAGCTCCAACTCTCTCACCCATGAAGTTTGTGTGTCTTTGGTTTTTTGAAACGATGTATTTATCTAATTTCTGGTTTTAGTTTTATCAAGTTTTAAGGGCATATAGTTCATAAAGTTGATATTTCCTATAAAGTCTAGTAATAAAGAATCACAGCCCCCTCCTTTTTTTATGACTCAGACTCACTCACTTTAGGTCCTCAGCTGATTCTTTTGATATTCACCTCCTCATCTCTCAACAACATTCTGGCATTGCCCTGTGCCTGTGTTTTGGGAAAGGCAAAGACTATCTGTTGGCTTCACAGAGGAGTATGAGGCCTTAGTAGTATTTACCCACCATCACCACATTCTGTTCCCACCACTACTGACTGTCATGACTTCTCATTCTAAATCCAGATTTTATAATCAAAAGCAGACTTTATGTGCTACAAATTATAGTATAAATTTGTATTTATTGTCGCTGGTACAGAAACAGCTGAATAAAAGGCTCAACTCTTGGGAAAAAAAGATAAAAGACATTGAGTGGTTTAATTTTTCTTGAGAAGGACTCTCAAGGGTAACTTCTTCCTCTCTTTTAACTGCGGAGATACTGATGTCTAGGTTGAAGGTCACACAGCAAATGGGTGACAGAAGGGACCTGGCAGGTAATTCTCCTTATCCCATTTCCAGTTCCTGTTAGCATGCGGCATGCTGTAAACAAGCTTTCAAGAAACATGAATTTAGGACTGATCCCTGAGTGTCTGTTTGCCTACAGGTAACAAAGGGGTGGATCTGAGTAGAAGTACTAGAGCTGAGGTTTGAACCCACTCTGTTCCTGAGCTCAACACTTCACTTCTTTAATTAACATCACGCTGCTTCTGTGATTCTCAGACCAGGATCATCCCCAGTTCTTGGAACCTAAAACTATCTGGCCTGCTGTCAGCCTCAAAGGCCTGTTTAAGTAAGTAAATAAAGATGCAAACTGTGCCCTAGAAGAATGCCTGGCATGTGGTAAGCACTCAGTAAATGTTAGCTGCCTTGAAATCCTCCCTTCCCCCTCCTGCCCTCTCCTCTCCCTCCCCAAACTCTTCCTCTTCCCCCCTCCCCTCTCCTCTTCGATTCTATCCTCCTCTGCCCCTAATCCCTGTACCTCCCTCCTCCTCATTGACCAACTACCTTTCCTTTTTTTTTCCTTGGTCCTGACAAATACCCTTCCTTTCTTTGAGTTTCCTCATGAAAGTTTTCTGCCGGCTCCACTTCTTGCCATTGTCCACATGTAGTTCCAACTTTTATGCTCTTGTCTTGTTTTCTTCATTTTTTATCCTTGCCTTCCATTTGTAATTGGCAACAAGTGACCCCAGAATTGTCTTATTTGGGCACCACTGCCCTTGGGTGCTCCTCGTCTTGTCTCTTCACATCAGTCCCTCAGTTGCCAAAACCAATCCCTTCCAAGAAGTCCTTCCTGAACTAGGGAAACTATCTTCATATCCACAGGGAGAAAGAATCCAAATACCATGGCTCCCAGGACCCCCCATTCTGTAACTGCCTTCTCAAGCTTGAGAGACTTCACTGGTTTGGGTTTCCTTATCTGTAAAGTAAGGTCACTGAACAACCCAGCTCCCAAATTCTTGGATTTCATAAATGCTTTTGTTTCATTTCAAATATTAGATCCTGCTCTCAGCTGGGGCTCTGCACAGTCCAAGAACTGCCAACGACTGCTGAATCTCTTTTTGCTCTTTTATTTGGTTTTAGTCTTCCCTGGAAAAAAAGCAAAATTAGTTAGCTTCAGAAACTGTTGGTGGAAGACCCTGTGTATATAACACTATGCAAAAAAATCAGAGCAAATTAGACATCTTTCTCTCATCATTCTGGGAATACTCACTTTTGGGGGGAGAGGTAACTAAACACCTACATATTTTTTAATCCACTCTCTGTAATGAAAGCAAAAAAGCAAACCTCTTGGCAAGAAATGGATCTCCAAGGGTGCCTTCTCTTCCTTTCTTTTCCCCTTTTCTAGATTAAGTGATAGCTTCTCTATATTTGAAATTCTGCTATATCCTGTCTCTCCAAACACCACTGCTCTCAAAATTTCCATGCTATTATTTCAACTACCCCTTGCCCAATAAAGAGCCAAAAAAAAAAAGGAGAAAAGCATTGAAAGGGAAGATTGAGGGAGAAGAAAAGGAAATGAAATATTAGATTAGCACCTAATATACCTTAGGCCTTTCTCTAGTCACTTAATACATGCTATTCAATTGAATACTAACAATGCCTCTAGGTAATCACAGTTATCATGCTTTCAGAGTGGAGGAGATGGAGGCTCAGGAAGGCTAAGTTCCTCACTGTCATTGTCTTTTCTTGTGCATTAGGCCAGTTAAGTTATAGTCAAGTTCTGCTTGACTCCAAAGACTGGACTATTTTATTTCATTTTGCTTTGCTTTACTGATTATCTGTGTCTGCTAAACAAAGTACTACCAAGATCCAGTCGCTTAAAACAACACTGATCATCTCACAAGTTCTGAATCAAGAGCCTGGGTGGAAGTCAGCTGGGTGCTTCTAACCCAGGGTCTCTCAGGGCAAGCAAGGCTCTGGCAGGGGGCTGGCTGCATCTCTAGGCTCACTGGTATGGCAGTAGAGAGGCCTACATGGCAAGAAATTTATAAACTCCTCTCCACTGGGCAGCTCACCACGTGGCAGCTGGCTTCCCCAAGAGAGTCACTGAGAGAGAGGGAGAACACTCAAGATGGCAGCCACAGTCTTTTTATAAACTGCTCTTGCAAGTGACACCCTAACACTTCCACTGCAGAAGTGAGTCAGTAGACCCAATCTACTCAAGGGGGGGGAGGGTCACACAGGACATGAACACCAGGAGGTGGGACCATTGGGAGTCTTGTGCAAATCATCTCCCTGAGCTCATCTTTATGCCCTAAAATATTCTTTGCTCTACGAAAACTAGTTATATTTAAACAACTCCTTAGGTGAAACTGGCATTCTACCTGTGTTCAGCATCTCTCACGAAATTTTTTACACTACAAATTTTTAGGAACAAAATCCAGGTATATATATAATACATAATATATATGGATACTCTGAAAACACTATTAAAATACTCTCTTCACAACTGGTTGGCAAAGTACAAAATGAAATCATAAGTATGAGCAGCATCTGGCAAAATGCTCATCACATTTATACAAGTCCTATTTGCAAAGATTTTTATAATGTTAAATTTGGATAAGAACCAAAAGAAACATCTTACTGGTCACCTGACCCATGCTAATATGCACATCTGTCCCCTTCTAAGAAACATTAATGTCTGATATTAGCCAAGAACATCTACTGATTGTACACTAAAAACAGAGTCCTTCATTCTGGTGAGCACATAGTAAGTAAAGCTTTTTATTCCTCCAAAGTTTTAGAACTCAATGGACGGACGAGTTTGAAAAATCTGAACCTCGTAGGGCCTCACTGGGAAAAGCTGTACGGATCAATAGCAGGCTAATTAAATAAGGCCTCGGGATCCCAGAGACCTGGCTTCAAAGGTTTGTTCTTCTAGCCGGTGGATTCTTGGTCAAGTGCTCTTGTCTCAAAATAGATTTAACAATACCAGCTGGCCGACAGGATAACTGTGAGAAAAGCCAGCTTAGCCAAGTGGCTATCCAAAGCACGTGGACTGAGAAGCCAGACTCCTTGTTCAATTTCAGGTTCTGCCACTTACTATAGAAAAGCCCTTAAATTCTCTGCTTCAGGTTCGCCATCTAGAAAATGGACATAATGATAGAAGCTACCTCACAGGGCTGTTAGATTGGTTAATAATGTCCAAAGAACTTTAGAACAGTACTTGGCATTTGGTAAGTATGAAATCAATGAGGATAAATGAAATTATTTGTGTAAAGCCTTTAGCACTGTACCTGGCATAAAGTAAGGAGATTCATAAATTATTATCAATTTTTAAAACTTTAATTTCTCCATCTGTAAAATGGGAATATTAATGTTGGTATTACAGAGTTCTTATAAAAATAAAATGAACTATATTAAGTACCTAATGGTTTGTAGCACAAATAAGGACTTACTAAATGGTTACCTGGGTTTAATTTGGGTTATTATTACAATAACTTGGGTTATTATTATGAATACTCACAAGCAATTATAGAGCTACCAATATGTAAGAGTTAGAAATGCCAAATAACACAGTGTAAAACCTTCCTTTAGCTGGGAAGTGTCTCAGCTCTAACTGAGTGCCACGCTCTGGGATGACTACAAAATGTTCCTTTTTAGCCTGAGTAGTGCTTTCTGGAGTTCCTTTGGGGCTATATGTGTCTAGGGAATTCTGAGTATGAGAATGGTTTCTTCTTGGTATTTTAATTGGCATATTAAGTTTTTTTAATCTATTTCTCTTTTGTGTTTTTAATAATATCTCTTTGTGGCTGTAGACTGAGCACAGAAAGAATATCTTCGAGCTAATAAAGACACATGGCCCTAGACACATGGAGAGCCTATAGCTCTGGGAATATCTGGTTCCAAACAGAAGGATCTGGCTGTCAACCTGGTAAGCAGTTTCTGGAGGACCTTGCTCATGGTGTGACAAGTAGGGGAGGCTCAGGGGTACCCAAAGGACCTGCTGAAATCCTCTTGTTCTGCTTTCATAAGGACTGACTGTCACTGTGACTTACCCTGTCTGGTGAGAGTCCCACTCAAGAACACTTAGGGTCTCGGACCTCTCTTTCAAGGCTGGGAGGGATATTTCTTAGGTAGCACCAGCCTGGGTAGAAAAGAATGCACTTCTGTTAAAACATAACCCCATCCGTGGCCCTGCTAATGATAGCCACAAACCAAGGAGAAAGAAAAGCATTTTTAAAGCTAGTTCTGGGAAGCAGATTGCCCCCTGACCTCCTCCCCAGAGCCAGCGCTCCGACTATCAGACTGAAGGTAAACATACCACAAAACAAGACAGTGGGGAGACACCACTTTATGACTAATTGGCTTTAAGAACACGGAGTAAAGAAAAATACATAAACAACTCTTTGAGCTTTGAAAATAAATACTACTAAGGACCACAGATTGCTCATACAATTTCGTTTTTATTAGAAATACCAACCTCGGTGACTATCACTGTCCCACCCTAATGTGGAGCTCAGTAGGGATGTATCATTTCTAATGATAATCTTCCACTATATGTGAAATTGTACTTGGTTTTGGTCTTTTTTTTTTTTTTTTCACCTGAAGGTTTCAGGGAAGTCTCGTCAGAGCTCACTTGGCAATATTTTGTGTGTCCTAAATCAAGTAAATTTCATAAAAGTCCTAACTTTCATCACCTTTCAAGTGGAATTAGCATGGCTTTAAACTCCTTAGTGAGAGAATCTCAGTGGTAAAGGATAAGTTCCTGGTATCTGTTATCAACTCCCTGTTGAGGGATTAAGTCCTGTGTTTTCATGTGGGATATAAACATACCCGGATAATTCTCCTGAGCTTCACTTGTTGAAATTTGACATTTGTCCTATCACTTAATTATGGCTTAGCTCCCAGAAGGCTTTGCTGGCACCACTTTGACGGCTGCCTGCCCCTCCCTCCCAAACACACACACTGGGTCGTGGTCCTGATCCTCCCTCTAGCTAAGAAAGCAAAGCTAATAACAAATTACAGACTGGAGACCCTCCATCTTATAAGACTGCCTCAGCTTTGTGGCTTGGGCTATTAGCCACAGTGAGGTTCAACAGGTCAGATTTGGGGCATTTCTGTCCTGGTTGGATAGGGCTTCCAGCTGCCCACCCCACCCCACCTCCTGGCCACTGCCCCTGACCCAATGTTTTCCTTTTCCTTACTATCAGCCTGTCTTATCTGGTCCCAGGGGCATCTTTTCCAGGAAGCATTTGCTGCCTCCAATGTTGCTGAAACGGAAGTTGCTGCCCTCTTACTTAAAAACCCCGCAGTTGAATATAGACAGAGCCGACTAGGATTAGTAGAAAAGAACTCAGTGTGTGTGTGTGTGTCTGTGTGTGTGTCTGTGTCTGTGTATCCTTGTTCTACTACCATTGGGTGTTCTTTTTTCTCTGTGAGGTAACCATCTGGGTTATATTCAATGGGGTGCTGGTAAATGTGCAAAAACTTGCCCTTCATGGGGAAAAAGTCACTTATTTGGAGCATTTACCAATTTCCTTGGTATAAATACTCCCAGCATGGTTGATTTAAAGATACTAAGGTGAAATCACTGAACAAGGACTTGAGAAGAAATGCATGTTGTCAGCTCTGCCAGCAGTGTCAGTCTGGTCCAGCACAGGGGGCTAGAGAAGACCAGGGAACGTTTATAGAGCAAGCAGTTCTGGAGCTGGAATCTAGAAAGACTACTAGGTATTTTCTGAGTATATCCAGACATGGAGGAAGAAAGGCAAGAGGCAAGTACTTTTGGCAAAGGGTGGACAACTTTGGCTGCATTGTAAGTGTACATGTGTACTTGCTTGTGTGGCGTGTGGGGTGTATGGGAGCTGGACTGGGGGAAAGACTTCCTCAAACAGGCCATGCCTGACCTAGCAATGAGCCTGAATCATCTAAAATTCCCAGGATTAAATGTAACATCTATAGTCTCCTTTTAAGACAGTGAGTTCTAACCCAGGAAGACCATCCTCTCCAACTGGGCTCCTTTCAAAAAAGAGTTGTTTCAAATAATCCTTTGGTTACAATAGCCAGTGTCATAGTGCAGTAGTCATTATTCTAGGAGCCAACATCAATACTGTATTATTACAGAGAATGGCCACACAACAGAACACAGCCAAGCCAAGGAAAAGGGAACTTCAGACTGTGAGGCTGGCAAAGGTCATGCTGTGATTTGGTCTGCAGAGGAAGTGGACAGAGTTTAAAGGGAAGAGTGATGCACTGTTTGCGTCAAAATACATGGTCTGTGTAACAAGAACTATTTCAGAATAGTCTAATTACCAACTGTCCCCATCACATTAGCTTGCCCGCCAAGGGCTGCGTTTCCTTTGTTGCATCCAAGGGCAATTCAAAGTGTTGCTCAAGGCATGAAGTCTGGAATTCTGAAGCCAAGGGCTGGTGGGTCTCATTCCTCTCCAGGAAATCAACAAATATTTATGGAGTGGCATCTCGGCCCATGATAGCAGGTTGTCCTTAGTCCTAGCACAGCACCTCAAGGCTCTTAATGCCCTCCTCTCCCCTGCTCTCGCTGGCTTCTTTGGGAAGGAAAAAAGGATGTCTCTAGAGATTTCCCACAACCTCATTCCGCTCCTGCTTCTTGACCTGCAGGGCAGGCTCCAGATTTTGGGGATTCTTAGACATGGCTTCTCTGGCTTCTTTGTCTTTCATAAGGATTTTATATTCTGGATTCTGTAACTCATTTAACTATTGTTTGTATAATTTTACTCTACTTAAACATATAATTTAATATAGCAAGATACAAAATACTATAAATAAACTATAACTAAGTTAACTATTTTGTAACATGAACACGTTCTAGAGGGCTTTGGTAATGAGTTTTTTAAAGTGAACCAGAAAAAGTCACCACAATTCAGGAGCACAAATTGAGTTTCTCTATTAAGTTCTCTTTTTAAAAAAATGAGTGTGCCTTTTTTTTAAACTATGGGAAAAATGCTAATTTTCTTGTACAGGAAACTTTAACAATCCAATTACAGTGAATAGTAAAAATAGTTTCCTAGTGGGAATAGGTTATGGATATTGAAATAAAATGCATTAAGAATATTGAAATATTTGGATTATTTGGGTTTTGTTGGTGTTGAGTCATATCAGTTCTTTATATATTTTGGATATAACCCCTTATCAGATATGTCATTTGCAAATGTTTTCACCATTCAGTAGGTTGCCTTTCCATTTTGTTAATAGTTTCCTTCACTATGCAAACCCTTTTTATTCTGGTGTAGTCCCAATAGTTTATTTTTGCCTTTGTTTCCTTGAAAGAGGAGACATATCTAGAAAAATAGCTGATGTCAAAGCAATTACAAATGACTGATGTCAAAGAAATTGTTTTTGTCTAGAAATTGTGGAAAATAGTATGGAGTTTCCTTAAAAAAATTAAAAATAGACTTATCATATGACCCAATAATTCCACTACTGGGTATTTACCTGAAGAAAATGCAAACACCAATTTGAAAATATATAGGCACCCCTATGTTTATAGCAGCATGATTTACAATAGCCAAGATATGGAAGCAAACCAAGTAACTTTCCACTGGTGAATGGATAAAGAAGATGTGGCATATACATACACATATACACACTAGAATATTAGTCATAAAAAGGCATGAAATCTTGCCATTTGCCTCAACATGGATGTAACTAGAGACTATTATGCCAAGTGAAATAAGTCAGTCAGAGAAAGACAAATACCATATGATTTCACTTATATGTGGAATTTAAGAAACAAATGAACAAATAAAAAAGGGACCATTAAAAAAAACAGTCTTAAATACAGAGAACAAACAGATGGTTACCAGAGCAGAGGGGATGGGGGAGATGGGTGAAATAGGTGATGGGGATTAAAGAGCACACCTACTGGGGCGCCTGAGTGGCTCAATCATTTAAGCGTCTGCCTTCGACTCAGGTCATGATCCCAGAGTCCTGGAATCGAGCTCTGTTGGGCTCTGTGCTTCTCTCCCTGTTAGCCACTCCCCCTGCATGTGTGCTCTCTCTCCCTCTCTCTGACAAATGAATAAATAAAATCTTTAAAAAAAATAAGGAGTACACTTATGATGAGCACTGAGTAATGTATGAAATTGTTGAATCACTATATCGTATACCTGAAACTCATATAAGACTGTTAACAATACTTGAATTTAGAAGAAGAATATTGACATAAAAACCCACCAGTAATATCAAATGTCAGCTAAAAATAAATGGATAATTAAGACATAAAAGTTCTAATAAAAGGCAGAAATAAGAATTTGGAAGTAGTTTATTGCCTAAGTCATCCTTTTGCCCCTGGTCCTAGTGGCCAGCATGCTTCTTCCCATGTTGTTTAAATAAACAGGAGATTAAGGTTTATAACAGAAAGCTTGCTGCTTTTAACAGATGAACTTTTAAGTGCTTTCCCTTCAGTTACTAAATAGCTGTTCAGAAAAGGCCTGAGAGCCAAGAATGGCCATTATGAGAATCACTTCCCTAGCACAGTGACACATATGTGGTCGTAAAGAAAAATAAATATGACAATTTATGTTAGGTAAATAAAATTTTAAATTCTATGAAATCACTTCAAGAGAAGTTTCTGAATGAGAGGAAGGCCACCCCTGCTGGAACTGCAGGCTGAGGGCTGGGATCTTTATAAGGTCATTGTTGCCATCTTGTTTCCATCACTTTTGGCCAAGCCCCATCACACAAGAGAATGAAGATGGGAAATGAAGTCACTCTCTAGAGCTCTGAGCTCTGGATCTGAGCTTCCTCTCATCCCAGGGGTGGCTCAGGGCTCATCTCTCTTCAGCTTAATTGTCCTGAGGGTACAATGGAATCAAATCTTAAGGGAGCTTTCCTTGGTGTCTCTGACATGACACTCAGAGAGAGGTGATCATATGGTGCAGCAGGATAAGCAGAATCATCAGAGGTTAGCCTCGTACCGATTGAGTGAGTTGTTGGGCTATTCAACCCCTCTGAACCTGTTTCCTCATCCAGAGTAGAGCTAATGCTAATTACAAGATTGTTTGAATGATTAAATAAAATGGGAATACAAAATGCCGGCACAAGGTGGAATCCAGTCAATGGTGACTCCCATCATACCTAGAAGCTACTGCCAATTCTCCCCAGAATGGAGTTTCTTTCTCCCTGCTGGCAACAATATATTCCCCTCCATCCAAGAGGAGAAAAGAGTGGCTGGCATTGCCTCGGCTAGCATCACCAGACCGTCCAACTACAAATGAGGGTGAGGATGAGGCTGATGGAGAGGCATATCCCATGAATGGGGGCCAAAGCAACTTCTAGATACCCAGGATGAACGGGTTCTTCTGAAGCCAAAAGTCTCATGGTGGGGCAGGAATAGCTCTCAGTGTACATAAGCTTAGCTCGGTAAAGAAGGACCAGGTCCCATGCTCGGAGAGGACAGGCAGCCCCACCTCTACCAACAAGAGGCAAAAACATCCTGTAACTTTCTACCATTTGGCTGGGATGCAGAATGCTTGAGCTATCCAAAACTACCTATACTACACACAGTATACATCGCCGTTTATCTGCCTGGTTGTGTTTGTTTTCAGTGTCTTAGCAGATTGGCCCTGGGTTCGTGCTGGGTGTTGTGTTTGGCAAGACGAGGTGTTTAAATATCTTTGCCTGACTGGAACTATCTCAATGCTGATGAGTTCAGTTATTTTGAATAAGATAAAGTATTGCTCCAGGTTTCTTCATAATCATAGCATGGAACAGTTCAACTTTAAACTTGAATTATCTATCTTAAGAAATAGTCACTAAAATAACCCCATCTGGAGTATTCCCCATAGGTTCCTGGAGCTCTGACCAACTCTTGGACAAACCATGGACGTCCAAACACACTTGATGACTTATCTGGGGTATAATCTGGGAAGCTGAAATTGATGAAGCATCCTTGTCCCTACCCTTAACCTTCTTCTGTGTGTGTCTGTAATCCAATACCTTAAGTGGGTGAGACTAGTGAAGATTCAACAGTTTCTGTGATTTATATTCGGTCCACAAAGAATGTGTTCACCCACCCAAATGAAGTAAGGCTGAATTTATTCACTCATTCAAAAATATTTTATTGTATCCATTTGTACCAGACACTTTATAAGCACTGGGGGCATAAGTGTGAGTGGCCCAATCTCTGCCTGAAGGCCTCCCAGACTAATAGAAGAGGCTGTGTTCAGGACATGTGGAGCTTCCAAATGAGGGGAGTGGTCAGTTCCATAGGGATTGGAAATCAGGAAAGACTTCATGGAAAAAGTGACCTATGTTCAGGATCAAGACTTTATATCAAGAAGTATTTCCCCGATTTCTAATCCCCATAGAATTGACCACTCCCCTCATGAACTCAGGATTATCCTAGCCGCCAATGATAATCAATCACACTGTGACAACATGTCTGGCTTGAATTATCCACATAGACTAGTGACCCTAAATTCACTAGATAATAGAACAGTCACTGGTTTTATGACATGTGTTCATATTTTAAGTCAGCAAAAGAAACTGCTTTGAAATTTGACAACTTCCACAGTTTTAGCCAATTCCTTTCAAGACCCATGTGACCAAGCTCTATAAACAGAGGCATTTGGGAAAATGAAACATCTGAAATCATGACCTTTGTTTATAGCCTGTGTCTCCACAATAGTGAAAGTTAAAAAGTTGACTTTAAAAAAAATATAGTTTAAGATGAGCTGCCTGATAACACAGGCAAGGGGGGAATGCAAGAATTGGAGTATCAAGCCACTGACAATTAGCATGATTTCAGAGGCACTTTATGTTCATTCCTAAATGTTTCTCATACCTCTGCCTCCAAGTGATGATACCTGAACTTCCACTGGTAGTACTCCCATTTCTTTATCATAAGGTTTGATCCTGTTTAAAGTGTAACTATCCCCATAGATGTCTTTTACACCTTGGTATGAATAAATTTATCAGATTCTTTCTTGAGACCAGTGGCCTCACGGTTGAAAACAGGAGCTCTGTTAAAGCAGAAAGAGGAGAGGAAGAGTGAATAAGATAAAGTCGGCGGGGGGGGGGGCATCCCAAGTTGTCTTTGTGTTGTTTTTGTTTTGCTTTGTTTTGTTTCTTAATTTGTAATTTGCTAAAGATCAGCCCGGTCACAGTTTAGAAAAAAACAAAAATTCACAGGTGAGAATGGTACCCAATACCTGAGATTCTAAAGAGTTGTAAGGCAGATGAATTTGATGGTTTTGATAATCAAGACTAAGACACCCCACCCTTCTTCTCCTGCCTCAGCTTGTAGTCACATGAGAGTTTCTGGTCCAGAACCAATCAGATTGCAGCAGGTACCCAGTGGCATGGCAGGAGGTCACCTACCCCCATGGCCTTCTGAGAACACAGCTGTAGTCACAGCTCCTCAACAAGGACATTCAGAGTTACATCTCACCGTGTTCTTATTTTCAGTTTTATTGTAACATGGCAGTCCCTGTTCTTAGATCTGATTGTTACGGAAAGCATCCCATTTCTCAGTCCCCACCCTGTGGACCAGTGCAGACCTGCTGGGGATGGGATGAGTCAGTGTCTTAAAGCCTTAGCACAGTCACCAAACGAACCATCCATTTCTACCTGGGCAGAACATATGCACTCAAAACATTCACTCAAAAGTATGGACTGAACACTCTCTGTGTAGCATACTGGGCCTGCCCTGTCACAGATATCAGACACAGCTCTCGTCTTGTTGTGCTTACAACTGTATTGGAGAAACAAGTCATGGAGGTAATGGAAGACTAACTCCCCAAAGAGAACTATAGCAGGTCAGGGAAAGGAAGATCCCCTTAGCTGGAGTGGTTAAGCTCCCTGAGGGCAGGACTGTGGCTAGCTGTTCATTGTTGCATCCCCAGCATCTATCACATAGTGGGTAGTCAATAAATATTTGTTGAATGAATGTGTGGATGGATAAATGATGGATAGATGGCTATTATGAAATAGATAGTTTTTGAAGGCTGGCTAGGCTTTTGATACAGAGGAGAAAAGGAGAAAGAATATCAGAAGAAGTTCTCCTAAAGATCCCCAAGACATCAGCATAATTGGGTTGCCACCAAGATAGGGCAAGCATTCAATATCCTTGGCCAGTCCTAAGTCCTGAGCAATGCCACAACTGCAACCTGTATCACCATCAGTGGGCAGTAAGAACAGTGTCAGGCTGGAACCCAAAAAGAGAAAATAGGAGATAAAAAGATAGAAAGGAAGCTTCTTGTTCTAAACACAACCCCAAAGCCACTGGAGGCACCTCTTCCACCAGCCATTCCTCCATCTGTGGGGCAGATTCACAGAGATTACAGATCACCATGACTGCCTATGTCCATGGTGGAACCAGAGCCAAATTATGTCAGTTATAAGTTGGACACAAAAGTCCTTCGGAAGACCAGGATTCAGCAGGTGACAACTTTCCCATCCCATTCTGCTGGGCCCTACCAGCTTTGGCTTCTAGTCTGAATCCTGACTTTTCCCAGGCTGATCTCCTTTGATCCATATCCAGAGGCTCTTAATACCAAACTACTTCAGTGTATCTAAGCACCGACAGTGGTACCCAGCCCACAGTAAGACCCATCCTGCTATCTGCTGTTATGACTTACGAAGGCAAATGGAGGTATTCAAGCTGAAGGCAGTGACTGTGTCTTCCTTCGTATTCCCAGGATCTCAGCCAGTGCCTGACATGTAGCAGGAACTCAGCATATGTTTGTTGAATGAAGGAATAAGGCAGTTCTGGTTCCATAGTGCAGATTAGCCTTCTGCTAGTTTTCCCCTTGCAGAACAAGAAATACAGTGATGATAAAACTAGCAGGAAGGACATCCAAAAAAAAAAAAAAAAGAGAGCAAGGAGTGAATGAATGAAAGCCTTCTACCCATCAGGATGATTAGCCTGAGCTAAGACCTGTTTTTGGTCTCTGCCAATAATTCTCATCCCTTACACTAACTATTCTCTCCCCCTCAGTCCCCCTAGTTCAAACCACTCCCTCTCCTTTCTACTTACTGACCCTCTGCCTCCAGGCATTAGTGCTTTCCTTGTCCCCTTTGGAAGGTGTACTGCTGTGTTCCGTGATATGATACTTTGTTTAACATTGACCTTCACTTTTATAAATTCAACTATGTGTTCTCAGCACTGCTTATGGTTTTAGAATTTAATGACATACATTTTTGGTACAACTTGACTCCTAATATGTGCCATTTATTTCATTTGGCACAAAGAAACACTTGTTCCAACAGTAAGGGGAAATTGTTAGATTTGTTTAAAGATAGTAGACTCCATTCTGGACTTTATGAACAATTTCAGGAACTTTTCAAGGATACTTTTTGCCTGTAAAAACATTTTACCTTACACTCTGATTTTATTGCATTTTTAAAAATTTCACCTATATAGTTCAGTATGTGTCTCCAAAAAACAAAGATTCCTTTTCAGTCACAATCGCAATGCTATTATCACACAAAGAAAGCCAAAAATTCCTTAATATTATCAAATATCTTTGAATGTCCTATACGTTTTGTTTTTATTTTTATATATTTCTGAAAAGTTTGAGGTTTCAGTTGCAATCTGAATAAAGTCCAAACCTTGCGACTGGCAAAAGTATCCCTTAAATTTCCTTTAACCTACAGGTTGCATCTTTATTTCTTTTTTTTTTAATTGCACTTTTGTGTTGTTCTTGTAGAAACCACATTATTTAGTTTGTCATCTCCTGGATTTTGCTGGTTGCACCTTCATGGTGTTCTTTAACATGGCTCTTTGTCCCCTGTTATATCCTTCAAATTGTTAGTTAGATCTAGAGGCTTGATGAGATTCAGATTTGATTTTTTTTTTTCAAAACTGTCTCGTAAGAAGTATTGTGCATTTCCATCAGGAGGGACAAAATGCCTGGGCGTCTCCTCTTTATGGTGTTAGTAGCCACTGATGTTGTCGCCTAGACCCATTATTTCATTAGGTTTTGTGAACTAGTGAAATTCAAGTCCCATTATTCATTCTTTAGGTATTACCTGATGAAGGCAAACTTTCTCTGACCTGTGGGGTTTTGTTTGTTTTTAAATCAAGAATAAATACAAAGATAAATACAAGATTGCTTTAGTTCTCAACTGTTCAGTGGCTCTCTAATAATCTTCAGAGGTGATAAAGGAAAGAATTAAAAATATCTTTATGAACCCATGGATTTCAACATATTCGATGCATTTCATTCTATTGCAGTTAGTTGTTAGCCTTATTGGCGTTCAAACTCTTCCCTCTTTTACCAAAGAGAGACTATGTAATTGGCTCCCAAGCCCTTTGGCATGACCCCAGTAGTTTCTGGTAGCTACTTTTAATTTTGGTATAGCAAGATGTTTACTCTCAGCTTATGTATCTCCTGCCCCAGACCTGGAATCAGCAATTTCTGCAAGAAGCCCTGCTTCCTTTTAGTTGAAAATTGGGTTTATAAGCAGTAATTTAGGCCCTAGGGATGCTCAGTGCATTGTACTGCTCATGCTGCTAGGTCTTTTTGGTGAGCTAGAAACATCACAGCTTTATAGAGATATTTCCAGTTCAAATTCAGGACTACAGGGATTTCCGTTACCTTGTTGCTCTTATTTCTGTGTTTCCTTTCTCCCACACCAAAAATCTTGTTTCCAATGACTCCACATTATTATTATTAATTTGCTTTATCCCACAATATACAGTCTTAAAATAACAATAATAATATTACCATAATAGATTAGTAAAAATAGGTTAAGATCATTTTTAGGTTTTGTTGTTATCGTTTACTTTCGATCGATTATACACTATTGAGGACCTACAGTCAAATTACTATGCTTTAAAGTCACTTGCAATAGTTTCAATCAACTAGATGCGTCATTAGATTTATTTGCTTCATTTTACTTCTGTTTTTAGAGATTGCCTCTGAAATCTTAATTTTGGCTTATAATTACAGTCTTAAATTTGGCTTATAAATTATAACTTTGGCTTATAAAATTAGATTATAATTATAAAATGTTTACGTGGTTTCAAAGTCAAATTTATATAGGAAAATAAATTTAACAAAATCTATCTTCTCTCCCTCTTCTTTATTTCTTCTCTCCCAACAATCAAAACTTAAAAATTATATGACTTCTTCTCCCAATTTTTAAATATAAACATCTACACATATGTATACACGTGTGCAGGTGTATGTGTATCTTCCACCATTCCTAGAAAAAAAGGTGGAACATTCTACACACTATCCATATACCCTGGAGACCACATCACTGTAAGATAACAGCCTGAGGAGAGACTCCCCATTCCTTTATACAGAAGCACAGGGCTTTATTTACAGCCATGGCATGGTTTATTCAACCCGTCCCCTCAGGATGGATATGTAGGTTGTTTCCGTCATTTGCTATCCCTGATAGTGCTACAATAGATTGCTTTATATATATTTTCATAGTTTTACGGGTGTATATTTGGAAAGATTCCTAGACGTAGATTGTGCAGATAAAGTGCAAATGCATAATTTTACTAGAGCTTGTCACATGTCCCTCCACTGAGTTCAACCTTTTGTATCTCCACCACCAAGTTTTGAGGATGCTTATTTCCCCATAGATGTGCCAAAAGACTTTGTTCTCAAACTTGAAATTCTGTCGATCTGATAGATGAGAAATGATATCCCAGTGTGGTTTCTTTTTCATTTTGTTTATCATGGGTAGGGTTGGGCATTTTTCATAACACTGAAGAGCTATTTCCACATAGCTTTTGGTCAACAGTTTGTATCTCTAGCCCATTTTTTCCCAAAGGGTTGTTGGCCTTTCTCTTTCACTATAGATTTTTTTTTAAAGATTTTATTTATTTATTTGACAGAGAGAGAGAGAGAGAGATCACAAGTAGGCAGAGAGGCAGGCAGAGGGAGATGGGGAAGCAGGCTCCCCGCTGAGCAGAGAGCCTGATGTGGGGCTCGATCCCAGGACCCTGAGATCATGACCTGAGCTGAAGACAGAGGCTTAACCCACTGAGCCACTCAGGCGCCCCATAGATTTTTTAATAGATTTTGAATATTAGCCATTTCTCTGTGCTGTAAGTTGCAAGTATTTTCTTAGTTTATCTCTTGTCTTTCACTTTACTTATGATGTATTTTTCCATTTAGACTTTTAAAAATTATGTAATCACATTTATAAATCTTTTCCCTTAACATATTTAAAGTTTTCACTAGTTTCAGATTATAAAGGAGTTCAACCATTTTTTTTTCCTTTGGTACTTCTATGTGTATGATCTGTTTGGAATTTATCCTGATGTACATACAGTGTGAGGGATGCATCCAATTTTATTATTTTTATATGACTATCCAGTTGTCCTAATACCACTTTTTAAAAAGTTGATCATCTCCCTGCTGATTTGAGATGCTGCTTTTATCATATGTTAAACATCCATACACTGTTGGATCTTTTTTTTAAACTTTTTCTTTAGACCTTTTGGTTTGTCAATTCAGGCCCTAGCACAAATAGGTTTGACTTATAAAGCTAAATAGTATGCTTTGGTGTCCAGTATGGCAAACACAACTGAATACTCTTCTTTCTCAGGCTTATCCTATCTATTCATGCTTATTTGTTCTTTTAGCTGAACTTTAAAAGCACATTGGTTAGGTCTAGAAATAACCTGATAATATTTTCTTGGGATTGCATTACATATATAAATTAACTTAGAACTGACATTTTTATAATTCTGAGTCTTTCTATCCAAGAATGTGGTTTCTTCCATTTCTTCCAAATCTTCCATTTCTTCAGGTCTATTTCTATATCATCCAGGATAGTTTTACAACTTTTCTCTTATAGAGTTTGGACATTTCTTGTTAACTTTATGTGTAACTATTTTATTTTGTTATTTGATATCACAAATGGGGTCTCCTCTTCCATTAGGTCTCTAATTGGTTTCTATTTACCTATATAGAGATTTTATGTAAATTTTATAATTTGCTACTTTATGAAATTCTGTTATTTTAATAGGTTTTTTGTTGATTCTTTTAGGTTTTCCTAATATATAATCTAATTATGTCTCTAATATTAATACCTCCAGTGCAATATTAGCCAAGAACTTAAAACCTAACACCAATCTAAGAAATGTCTACATTAAATCATAAACAAACTGCCTCTAAGAAGTGATAAAGAGTGAAGCTATGTTTTCTATGTAGATTAGAAGACATTACTAACTTTAGTTACTAACTATAGTTATATAAAGTTGTGACTTCCAATGGAAATAGGTCCCTTTTTATGGCATCTTATGCCTCTCCTAGAACTCCAAAAGATAAGTAGATCTTAAAGCTTATGGGATCCTTTCTGATTTAAGCCTCAAGGGTTTTGTGAGAGCTCACTAGGGAAAGTATAAAGTTCATCCCATGAATAAATGAACCAATCTTTTCACTCCTCTAACCATTTATAACACAGATTTCAAAAGTTCTGTTTTACAGTAACATTTTACTCTTTTGAACGCATAGGAAAAAATCAGTCTAAAGTAACAGAGAGCTTGTCACATATTTAATGTTGTTTGTCTGGATTAGACGGGGATGATGTATTTCTGGTGTTAGGTGTGGCTCTAAACCTCAGTGGCACATGGTACTTCAGGTCAGAAGAGTCTATACTCAGTTAGTAGGTCACAGTCAGGGGCTTAAACACAAGCCATCATCTTCTTAGGAAATTAGAACCAGCCCTTATATTTCAGTTCTTAGTCTGCATGTATTAGACAGCCTGGATTAGTATTTAAGAGAACAGACCCTGAATAGATCTATACCCAAATACTAGTTTCCATACTTATTATCTATGTGGTCTTCAGCAAGTTATTTTACATCTGTTTGCCTTGTGTTGTTTGCAAAATGGAGATGTCTCCTACCTCCTGGAGTTATTATAAAGATTAAATGAGCCAGTGTATACAAAGTGCTCCTTTCTATTATTAAACTAATAGAAAATTCCAAATAAGCAATATATCAGTGCTACTGTAGTCTTAACCATAGAGATTAAACTGTCAAACAAGAACATCTCTGAGCTGCTATCAACATGAAACATAATTAAAAGTATTATAAAGAAGAATCATGTTGGCCATTTCCTATTGAAAAGTAGGTGGGAATAATTGGTTTTCAGTTAGGATTCCAATCAGAAAGTTACCTTCTCCCCTCATTATTACTGAGAGCCCTAAAACATAGCTTTTCCTCTCTAGCATCCCCTCTGCTGTGAGAATGCCAAGAACCTAATCCTGGGTCAGCCTTGGGAAGTTAGACTGATAGAGGGGCTGATGTTTGAGATTGGGATAAGAGTCCAGCCAGAAAACAACGGTCACTTTGAAACATCAAGACCAGTGTTTCAGGCAGAGGCAAAACTAGAGCCAGGAACCAGCCACAGGCCACCAACTGAAAGAGGTCAGCGAATCTGGAGTTGATGCCTGACAAGGTCACTGAGGCTACAATGAGAAAGAATCTCTGCTAGCAAGGTGCTGCTAAGGGCACCATGAGGTCTTGCACAGATAAGCTGGAAGCAGATTGCTCACATCAAAGCAAAGAGATAACTGGTCATCCTTGGCACAGGCCATCAAACACTGAAGTCATCCTCAGGCTTATTATTAATAGTTGTAAGTGACTTGCAAAAAATGAAAAGAGCAAACTTCTTTCACTATGTTGATTTACATAAGGTCAAAATCATATAATAAATCAGATATTCCATATCACTTGTAGTGGTTTTGTTTCTTTGACCAGACATTAAGTGATACATAATTTGGTACTGGAAGTGGGTGTTGTGGTAAAAGAGAAAAACAGACAAAACCCTAAACATGTGGCATAAGTTCGAGGATAATTTAATAACTAAAAGAAATACAGAAAACAACTATTTTCAGACATTGGACAATAGGCAGCACAGGAGAGATGTCCCTGATAAAAAGGAAACAAATGAAGTAAGGCCTACCAATGCCTAGGCTTTCTGTCCAGGATAATTCCAAAACTGCAGCACAGATACAGGTAACATAAAAAGAGTCCACCAATCCTCCTTTGTTGAAAAGACAAACATCAGAGCTCTGGGAAACAGAGGGAGCTAGAATTTCAAGGGTAGAAAATCTAAGAGAATGGAGTGACAACAAGAAAGAGATCCAGAAATCTGCAGAGGGATTGAATAACAATCTGTATACATGTAGAGGAAATCCAATGAGGCCAAACAGGAGTAACATCAGAGAAAACAACAATCACTGGGAGTTATAAGACAAACAATTTCAAGAGCTTGTACAGAGCCAGGAATTGTTTAAATTCTTCTTGGATGAAATAGAGAAATCTTGATGTATAATACATGGGGCATAAACTAGATTCCCAGAAGACCAAACCTTGGAATTAGGGCTATATTAGTCCTAGAATTATGACAACTTTAGTCTGCCTTAAAAGAGTTTTTTTTTAAAACTGTAAGAAGTGGGGCACCTGGGTGGCTCAGTCGGTTAAGTGTCTGCCTTAAGCTCAGGTCATGATCCTAGGGTCCTGGGATTGAGCCCTTCATCTGGCTCCCTGCTCAACAGGAGGCCTGCTTTTCCCTCTGCCACTCCCCTTACTTGTGCTTTCTCTCTCTCTCTCTCTCTCTCTCTCTCTCTCTCCCTCCTCTCTGCATCAAATAAATAAAATCTTTAAAAAAATGAAAAAAAAATCAAAACTACAAGAAGATCAAACTGACTAATGTATAATACCTTAATTACCCACCAATAACAGATCAATACTCTTAAAATAATACAACAAAATATAGCACTCGATAAAATTCACAATATGTAGCATTCACTACAATATTGATAACATACAAAAAACCCAAGATTAACTGACATATAACTGGGGCAAAAGTTAGCCAATAGAAAGAGAACACGAAAATACAGTGTTGATGAAATTAGCAGGAAAGACATCAAAACATTATATCAAGACATCAAATATTATAAGTATGCTTCTTGCTATGGACTAAATTTTGTCACTTCCAAATATTCATATGTTGAAGCCCTTATCCTCAATGTAACTGTATTTGAAAATAGGGCTACAAGGAGGTAATTAAGGTTAATTGTGGTCTTAAGAGTAGTGTTCTAATACAATAGGATTCGTGTTTTATAAGAAGAGAGGAAAGAAAGTACCTTATAAGATAATACTTATTTGAAACTTTGAATTTGTTCAAACTCTCTCTCTCTCTCTTCCCACACACACCTGTCTCTCTGTCTTTCTCTCTCTCTCTCTCCCACCTATGTGAGGATACAGTGAGAAGGTGGTGATCTACAAGCCAGGAAAGGAGGTCTGACCAGGAATCAACTTGACAGATAACCTTAATCTTAGATTTCCCAGCCTCCAGAACTGTGAAAAATAAATTTCTGTTGTTTAAACCATGCAATCAGGAGTATTTTTTTATGGCAGCCCAAGCAAGATAATATACTCCCGCTCAAGAATTTAAGGAAAGCATCATCATGATGAGAAATAAATTATAGATGTTAAAAAAGACTGAAGTTAACTTAGAAATAAAACACAATAACTAAAATGAAAAATGTATTAGTTGACATTGAGAGAAGATGAGACACTCTAGAAACAAACATCACTGAACTTAAAGATGTAGCAATAGAAACTATCAAAAAGGTGCAAAGAGCAAAAAATGAGGGAAAAAATGAGCAGAGCCTCAGTGACCAGTGGATAATATTAAATTGTCTAACATAAATATAAGTGGAGTCCCAGAAGAAGAAAGTGAGGAAATAGAAAGAATATTTGAAGAAATTATTTTTCCAAACTTGATGAAGTGTATAAGTCTACAGATTCAAGAAGCTCAACAAATTACAAGCTGAGTAAACAAAAAAAAAATCACACTATGGCACATCATAATCAAATAGCTGAGAACCAATGATAAAGAGAAAATACTGAAAGAAGCTGGAGGGCAAAAAGACAATCATACACCAAGAAACAAATATATGAATGATATTTCTCATCAAAACAAATAAAACAGAAAACAATGGACTGACATCCTTAAAATATTGAAGAACAATTCAATCTAGAATTCTACAACCAGCAAAAATATCTTTCAAAAATGAAGATTAAATAAAGCTTTAAAAGAAACTCAGAAATTTCATTGCCAGAAGATGTGTATCACAATCAAGTTTTTAAAAGTTCTTCAGATAAAAGGAAAATAATAATAAAGAAATTTGAATTTGGTCCAAGGAATAAAAATCACCAGAATATGCAGTACATTTTCTGATTTTAGAAATCTATTTAAAAGATAAGATCACTTATGACTCTGAGAAACAAACTGAGGGTTATGGAGAGGAGGGGGGAGGGGGGAGCCTGGTGGTGGGTATTAAGGAGGGCACGTGTTGCATGGAGCACTGGGTGTGATGAATAAATAATGAATCTTGGAACACTGAAAAAATAAAAAAATAAAAAATAAATAAAAATATTAAAAAAAGATACGATCACTTAATCATATATTGTTGTAGTTATAACACATGGAAAAACAAGATATATGACAATGACAGTATAAAGGAAAGAAGAGGAAGGAATATGCATGATGATAAGATTTTAATAATATATGTGAAGAGATACAATACTATTTGAAGTAAGACTGTGATAGGTTACAGATGTGTATTGCAAGCCCTGGAACAACCACAAAAATAATGAAACAAAGAGGTATAGTGAATAAGTCAATAATGGAAATAAATGAACAAATAAAATACTTGATTAATTAAAAAAATAGGAAAAAAGATCAAAGGACTAGCAGGAAAAAACAGAAAATGAATAGCAAGATGGTAGACATAAACACATCTATATCAATAATTAAGTTAAATGCTTAATGGTCTAAGCACTCCAATTAAAATGCTTATGTTGTCAGATTTGACTGAAACAAAAGCAAAATCTAACTACAGTTGACCCTTGAACAGCACAGGTTTGATCTGGCAGAGTCCACTTATACATGGATATTTTTTTTCAGTGAATACAGAACAGCACTTTAACTGTATTTTCTCTTCCTTATGATTTTTAAATAACATTTCCTTTTCTCTAGCTTACTTTATTATAAGAAAATAGCATATGATACATACAACATACAAAATATATGTTAATGGACTATCTATGATATTGGTAAGGCTTCCAGTCAACAGTAGACTATTAGTAGTTAGGTTTTTGGGAAGTCAAAAGGTAAACACAGATTTTTGATGGCTGGAGGAGGTGGAGGGGTCATTATCCCTAATCCCTATATTGTTCAAGGGCCAACTGTATACTGTTGATAAAATACTCACTTTACAAATAAAGACATTGATATATTAAAAGCAAAAGAATTGGAAAAGGTATACTATGCAAGCATCAAACAAAAGAAAACTGATGTGGATATAATTATACCAGAAATTTGATTCAGAAAGGGAACAATGCCAGGTATAAAGAGGAATATTTCATAACGATAAAGGGATTCATATATCAAGAAGACATCCTGAATGTAGCAATCATTTTCTTATATATACATATATCAAATAATCATGTTGTACACCTTAAGCATGTACAGTTTCTATTGAAAAGAACTAATCCAGAAAAAAAAGAACATACGCAATGCTAAATATAGATACACCTAATAATGGAGGTATAAAAAAACATGAAGCAAAACCTGACAAAAGTAGAAATAGACATCAATGATTACAGTTGGAGATTTTAATAGTCCTCTCCTAGTAACTGACAGAATATGTAGATACAAGAGCCAGTGAGGATATAGAGGACCCAAATATTATTGTCAACCAGCCAACTCAGTTGCCACTTATAGACCATAATACCCAACCATAGCAAAATAAACATTATTTTCAAGTGCACATAGAACACTCACCTAGATCATATTCTGGGCCCTAAAATAGGTCTCAATAAATTCAAGAAGATTGAAATTATACAAAGCATATTCTTTCATTCCAGCAGAATCAAACCAGAAATTAATAGAAAATTAGTTGGGAAATACTGAAATATTGGGAAATTAAACCGCACAGTTAGAAATACAGCACGGGTCAAAAAAGAAACAACAGGGGAAATTAGAAAATATTTTAAGCTGAACGAAAATGAAAACACAACACAGCAAAATTGGGGGGATGCTGCTGAAATAATGCTTAGAGGGAAATTTATGGCATTAAGTGATATTAGTGAATAATTCTTAAATCAATTATCTAAACTTCTATTGCAAGAAGGAAGGAAAAAAGGAAATTAAACTTGAAGTAAGCCAAAGGGAAGAAATAATAAAGATAAGTTTTAAAACCAATGCAATTAAAAATGGACAAATAATAGAGAAAAGGCTATGAAACCAAAGCTGGTCCTTTGAACACATCAATAAAATTGGTAAGCCTGTAGTCCATTCAGGCTCACCAGCTCATCCTGCTTTGTCTGGGATTTCCCCCCAATGATAGTCCTGAAGGCAGCACATTTCAGGAACTCCTCAGTCCTAGGTAAATTCCAACAGTTGGTCACTTTAACCAGATTGATCAGGAAATAGAAAGAGGAGACACAAATTACTAATATCAAGAATGAAAGAGGGACATCATTGTAGATCCCAAAGACATTAAAGGAAATAATAAAAGAATATTATAAATAACTCTATGCTAATAAATTTGACAGCCTAGATGAAATGTACAAATTTCTTGAAAGAAAAAAACCTACCAAGTCTTACTCAAGAGGAAGTAGGTAATTTGAATTGCCCATTATCTATTAAGGCAATATTTATGGATTAAAGTATTTCCCCATAGAAAACTGCAGGCCCAGATAGTTTTCTGGTAAGGTTTGCCAAACATTTAAGAAAGAAAAATAAAACCAATTCTATAGAAATGCTTCTAGAAAATAGAAAAAGGACTTCTTACTTTATGAGCCCAGCATCATCCTGATATCAAAAGGAGATAGAGACATTATAAGAGAATAAAACTATAGATCAATATCTCCTTTGAACATATATGTAAAGATTCTTAACAAAATCATAGCAAATCCAATGCAGAGACACATAAAATGACTAATAAACCAAGTTAGTTTTATCCCAGGAATGCCAGTTTGATTTAGGATTTGGGTATCATTAATGTAATTCATCATATTAACTGACAGAAATAGAAAAACAATATAATCAGCTCAATAGATGCAGAAGAAAATTTTTGATAAAATTCAACATCCATTCATGGTAAAAAAAAAACTTCTAGGATAGTGGGAATAGAAGGGAACTTCTTTAATCTGCACATACACAACATGATTATCTAAATAGAAAATTCTAAGAAATCCACAGAAAAGAACTAATAATACCAGAACTAATACGTAAATTTAGCAAAATTGCAGGACACAAGGTCAATATACTAAAATCAATGGTGTTTCTATATACTAGGAACAATCATTAGAAATTAAAACCTTAGAAGATAGTATCAAAAGCATTGAATACTTTGGGATAAATTTAATAAAATAGGTGCTAGACTTCCCCAGTGAAAATTACAAAACATCATTGAGAAAGATTAGGAATACTTAAGTGACACTAGACACAGTGTTTATGGATTAAAAGACAATATTGTTTCATTTTTTTTCTTAAAGATTTTATTTATTTATTTGATGGAGAGAGAGAGAGAGACAGCAAGAGAGGGGAGTGGGAGAGGGAGAATCAGGCTTCCCACCAGTGGCTCCCGACTGAGCCACCCAGGTGCCCCTAAAAGACAATATTGTTAAGAAGTCTAATTCTCCTTGTGTTAGCTTGCTCAGGCTGCTATAACAAAATGCCACAGACTAGATGGCTTAAACAACAGAAATTTATCTTCTCACAGTTCTGGAGGCTGGAAGCTCAAGATCAAGGTGTTGGCAGGTTTGAGGTCTCCTGAGGCCTCTCTCCCTGACTTGCAGAGGGTTGCCTTCTGTGCCTTCACATGGCCTTTTTTCTGCACATATGTATCCCTGGGGTCTGCTCCTCTTCTTATAGGGACACCAGAAATATTGGACTAGGGCCCCCAAACAGTCTCATTTTAACTTGGTCACTCCCTTAAAGGCCTCATCCCCAAATATAATCACATTCTGAGGTACTAGGGCTTAGGGCTTCAACATATGAATTTGAGGGGAACACAGTTCAGTCCATAATACTCCTCATATGTCCTAAAGATTTAAGTCAACTCTAACCAAAATCCCAGCACATTTTAGTAGAGTTTAATATTTGTTTTTAAAATTTACATGGAAAATCAAAGGGCCTAGAATAGTCAAAACAATTTTGGAAGGAAAAAAATTAATAAGGCTGGTAGACTTATACTACCTGACTGTCAGATTTATTATAAACTAAATCATCAAATAACACAATGTGATATTGGCACAAGGCAATAAGGCATGAGCATTTGGCAAACCTCAGGTCACAGACTAATTTCCTCTTTTGATAATTTCCTCTTTTTATAAATAAAACATTATTAGAATACTGCCACCTATTCATTTATGTAATGTCTACAGTCACTTTTGCACAATAACAGCAAAGTTGACAGGTTATGACATAACCCTAGAATATTTATCCTTTGGTCTTTTGCGTAAAAGTCTTCCAACTCCTGATCATTAAAAGAGAACAGAATCCAGAAATAGCCTACCACAGGATTTCTTAACATCTGCACTGTGGACATTTTAGGCAGCATAGTTCTTTGTTGGGGGACTTACCTGGGCATTCCAGAATGTGTAGCAGCATCCCTGGTCTCTACCCACCAGATGTCAGTAACTTCCTATACTTGTGACAAACAAAAATGCCCCAGATGTTGCCAATGCCCCCTGGGTGGGCAAAATGTTTCTCAGCTGAGAACTACTGGACTAATACCTATTTGGTCAATGGATTAGCAATAATACCAAGGTAATTCAATGGTAAAAGAAATCCATAGACTCTTCAATAAATGGTGCTGGAGAAAAAATCAGATATCCTTGTAGGAAAAAGAAAAATAATCTTCCACTATATAAGAAATTAACTTTAGAGGAAGAGAAAGATGGGGGAGGCATAGGAGACCTAAATTTCATCTGGTCCCAGGAATTCAGCTAGATCATTATCAAACCATTATGAACACCTACAAACTCAACAGGAGATCAAAGAGAATGAGAGCAGTAATAATAGGAACAGAAAATCGACCACTTTCTGGAAGGTAGGATGTGTGGAGAAGTGAATCCGAGATGATATATGGGAAGAGAGACCGTGGGGGAAGGGTCCGACTCACAGCAAGCAGTAGAGCAGTGGAGAACAAAATCAGAACTTTTAGAAGTCTGCTCTGTGGAGAGATGTCAAGCCAGTGGCTAAGCAGGGGATGGAATCCTTGCAAGGACACTGTGGTCTCAGGACCCGTGGGGTCACAGAAAGACTGAGGGTGACTGAGTGTGGCAGAGCTCCCAGGTATCAGAGCAGGGAAGCTGGCTGCAGAGATGGAGCTGAGCAGTGGGCTCTCAGCTCGGGGTTACCTTAAACTGTGATCTGAGACACAGTTGGGCCACTGCTCTTCAAGCAGGGACCCCACAAGTGGCAGATCTGGGGAGACTCACCTTCCTCCTCCAGGAGGAGCGGTGCAGGAGCATACTGTGGGAATCTGCTGGGTTTGAAGACTCCAAACAGGGCATGCACCAGAGACAGAAATGCTCGGTCACAGGCCGGGTGAGCTCAGAGTGCGGCTGGAGACCAGGAGACGGGAGGGATTTTCTGTTTTTCTCTGAGGGCGCACTGAGGAGTGGGGTCCTGAGCTCTCAGCTCCTCTAGGGCTGGAGATTGGGAGGCTGCCATTTTCATTCCTGTCCTCCAAAGTGGTACAGAAAGTGTTCAGGGAACAAAAGCTATGAGAGGAACCCAAGCAGATTGTTTAGCCTGGCCCCTGGCAAGGGCAGTGCAATTCCACCTCAAACAAAGACATTTGAGAGTCACAGCAATAGGCCCCTCCTGCAAAAGATCAGTAAGAAAATCCAACCAAGACCAAGTTTACTGATCAATGAGAATTGCAACACACCAGTGCTAGGGAATATAGCACATAGAATTCAAGACGTTTTTCCCCATGATTCTTTAGTCTTTCGAAGTTAAATTTTTTTAATTTTTGTTATTTTTTCTCTATTTTTTTGAATTTTTCTTCTTTCCTATGTTAACCTATTTTAACTATTTTATCTTATCAATACTTCTAAAAATCTTTTTTAATTTACATTTTTATAGTCATATTCTGTCCCTTCGTTGTATTTAACCTTATTTTTTGTATACATATAAGTATTTCTTTCTTTAAAATTTTGGGTTACAGTTTCTTCTAACAGACCAAAATATACCCTAAATCTAGGGTATGGCTTTGTTCTAGTCTCCAGCCTAATCACATTTTCTCCTTTTTTTTTTCTTTTTTCAACCAACTTCTTATCTTATCAATTCTTTTTTTTAAATCTTTTTTGGGGCACCTGGGTGGCTCAGTGGGTTAAAGCCTCTGCCTTAGGCTCAGATCATGATCTCAGGGTCCTGGGATCAAGCCCAATATCAGGCTCTCTGCTCAGCAGGAAGCCTGCTTCCTCCTGTCCCTCTGCCTGCCTCTCTGCCTACTTGTAATCTCTCTCTCCTGTCAAAAAAATAAATAAAGTGTTTTTTAAAAAATAAAAATAAATAAAATCTTTTAAATTTTCATCTTTATAGTCATATTCCATCCCTTCATTATATATATATATATATATATATATATAAGTTTTCCTTTCTTTAAAATTTTGGGAGGCAGTTTCTTCTAACAGACCAAAATACTCCCAAAATAAAGTGTGTGGCTCTGTTCTATTCAGCAGCCTAATCATATTTTTCCCCCTTTCTTCTCCCCCTGGTTTTGGGTCTCTTATGATTCAGTTAGTGTATATTTTTCTGGGGTCATTGTTACCCTTTTAGCATTTTGTTCTCTCATTCACCTATTCTTCTCTGGACAAAATGACAAGGTGGAAAAACTCAACTAAGAAAAAAGAAGAATAAGAGGCAGTACCGATGGCTAGGGATCTAATCAATACGGACATTAGTAAGATGTCAGAACTGGAGTTCAGAATGACAATTATAAAGATGTTAGCTGGGCTTGAGAAAAGGATAGAAGATATTAGAGAATTCCTTTCTGGAGAAAGAAAAGAACTAAAATTTAACCAAGTTGAAATGAGAAAAGCTATTAATGAGGTGCAATAAAAAATGGAGGCTCTTACTGCTAGGATGAATAGGGCAGAAGAGAGAATTAGTGTTATAGAAGACCAAATGATGGAGAATAAAGAAGCTGAGAAAAAGAGAGATAAACAACTACTGGATCACAAGGGGAGAATTCAAGAGATAAGTGATACCATAAGATGAAACAATATTAGAATAATTGGGATCCCAGAAGAAAAAGAAAGAGAGAAGGGGCAGAAGGTATACTGGAGCAAATTATCACAGAGAACTTCCCTAATGTGGGGAAGGGAACATGCATCAAAATCCAGGAGGCACAGAGAACCCCCTCAAAGTTAATAAAAAATAGGTCAACACCCCATCATCTAATAATAAAACTTACAATGCTCAGAGACAAAGAGAAAATCCTGAAAGCAGCTCTGGGCAAGAGGTCTGTAACCTACAATGGTAGCAATATTAGATTGGCAGCAGACCTATCCTCAGACACCTGGCAGGCCAGAAAGGACTGGCATGATATGTTCAGAGCACTACATGAGAAAAACATGCAGCCAAGAATATTATGTCCAGCTAGGCTGTTATTGAAAATAGAAGGAGAAATAAAAAGCTTCCAGGACAAACAAAAACTAAGAGAATTTGCAAACACCAAACCAACCCTACAGGAAATATTGAAAGGGATCCTCTAAGCAAAGAGAGAGCCTAAAAGTAACAGAACAAAAAGGAACAGAGACAATATACAGTAACAGGCACCTTACAGGCAATAAAATGACACTAAATTCATATCTTTCAATAGTGAATGTAGATAGCCTAAATGCCCCAATCAAAAGACAGAGGGTATAAGAAAGGATAAAAAAAAACAAGACCCATCAATATGCTGTCTGCAGAAAACTCATTTTAGACCCAAAGACACCTCCAGATTTAAAGCGAGGGGGTGGAAAACAATTTACCATGCTAATGGACATTAAAAGAAAGCTGGGGTGGCAATCCTTATATCAGACAAATTAGATTTCAAACCAAAGACTATAATAAGAGATGCGGAGGAACACTATATAAGGAACAATTAAAGGGTCTCTCCTACAAAAAGATCTAATACTTTTAAATATCTATGCCCCTAATATGGGAGCAGTCAATTATATAAACCAATTAATAACAAATTCAAAGAAACACATTGACAGTAATACAATAATAGAAGGGGATTTAACACCCCCCCTTACTGAAATGGACAGATCTTCTAAGCAAAAGATCAACAAGGAAATAAAGGCCTTAAATGAAACAGTGGGCCAGATGGACATCACAGATGGACAACTGCTCAGAACATTCCATCCCAAAACAATAGAATACACATTCTTCTCTAGTGCACATGGAACGTTCTCCAGAACAGATCACATTGTGGGTCAAAAATCAGGTCTCGGAGGAGCGGCAAGATGGCGGAGGAGTAGGAGACCGATTATCATCAGGTCCCAGGAA